>PVIJ01017347.1:0-29661 GCA_004024925.1 Scalopus aquaticus
TCCATGCTGAATAGTATTCCATTGTGTATATGTACCACATCTTCTGGATCCAGTCATCTATTTTTGGACATCTGGGTTGCTTCCATACCTTTGCTATTGTGAACAGTGCCGCAATGAACATACGGGTGCATGTATCCTTTCGGATTAGTGTTTTTGTATCCTTTGGGTAAATTCCCAAAAGTGGGATTGCTGGGTCGTAAGTTTTAAAACAAGGATTAAATTCAAGCTGTTGTAATTATATTCCATAGATATCATTCATCCCAAATACATGAGTCCCAAATTATACCTTCTTCCTTTTAAAATGAGAACAACAAAATGACAAGGAATAAAGAGAAAAGTGATGAAAACCTGAGCTTGAATCCTCTTTTTATCAATCATTTGCTGAACAACCTTGGGCAACTTAAAACACCTTGGTAGGCCTTGGTTTACACATCAGTTTAGTGGACAAAAACTTACCTAGTTGAGAATTAAGGACTGAAAGGAAAATGCAGATGGAGAACCGTGTGGTTATTAAGGAGCATAAAGCTTAAATACGGTAGCAAATGTACTTGCAGCTGCATCAACACTGGCAAAGCTTTTCTTGGGGACCCCAGGACAGAGAGGAAGAAAGGACATAACTGGAAAGATGGCTCAGAGAATTTAAAGACATTGTGAGTTAACCACACTGGAAAGGGCAAAAGGTAGACTGAGTGGACAGCCAGGAGGTTGCAAGGTTACCATATAATTGGCCTCCACAGGCACCTTGGAAGAGCTAGTAATAATAAACATTCATTAACTCCTATGCTAAAAACATCACTGGCATCGTATAAAATTCTGACTAAGTTGAAAAATGGCGAAGCCCCTTCTCAAGACTTTATTTGTCTGCTCTGTATGTAAAATGAATAAAAAATCAGGTACTTTGAAAGCTTCTCTTACAATATTAGTAGTACTGTTAGGAATCAGCAAACATTTATTGGTGCCTAGGAAATGCCAGCCACTGTGAAGAGCATTTTTGATGCACCATTTCACTGAATCCTCATAATGGTCCTATTTCCATCTTTCCCATTTTAACAGAAGCCAAGTCGCATAGCTACAAAGTGGCAGAACTGAACTGGAAGACAGCCTTACCTCCTGTGAAGAAGCTTATTCATCTTAATGAATACAGTAGTTATTGCTTTCACTTACAGGTATTTTGGGAAATGACTTCAGTTAAAGCATGGGATCACCAAGTAAAGGGCACCATGCTTCCATGTATGGACCACACACCCACTCACTTAGAGGTCCACTACCTTCCGCTCATAACACTGTTTGCCTACAGTTTTCCCACCTGCCCTTTGGATCCTTCTTTGGCTGTCAGGTTAGTCACCTGTAGTAGGTGAGACAGTTATAAATAGGACCAGATTTTGGATGAGAGACAACCAAGACCAATACCAAAAATAAAAAGCTGAGTTTCAAGTAATTATTTCAATAAAGACCAAGATGACATGGATAATTAAGTCCAGGCTTACCCATTTTAAATTTAAATATTAAGTCAACATACTTGCAAATCCAGTCACATCCAGCTAATGCATTAAAAGCCATTTTTACCTATTTTGACCATTCTTATATTCTAAGCCAGTATTTCTCTAACTGTGGTCTAAAAACGGCTCTGAGGGAAATGTGAATACTAAATACAATTAAAATGATTTTGTTGACATTTCCTCAATAATCTTAAAAAATATGCACTGTATAATAACTACCCTTTAATTTCAATTGTTATAATTCTGGTGCCACGGGATCATTTGTGCTCAAGTTGATCAAGCTGACCACATCTTATTGCAAATGCCCCAAGTTAATAAGAAAAAAAAAAGGCCTTAAATACACAATAAAATGAGGGACAAATGATATTAAGGAGCACTATCGAACCATCACCAAAGGCTTTCTATCAGAAAAGTCAGAGGAGAACCTAGCTTTACACGGCATGTGGCAAATATGCCAACTCAACAGACAAATGACACCGCCTACCAGTGGCAGTCAGGAGCAGTGCATATTGCAAGACACCAACTCATCTCAGCATATAGCCCCCTTTGTAAGCAGAATGACACTGATATTATTTTAATGGTTATGCTTTTCAGTTTTGTTACATTTGTTTTAATTTGTATTAACTGTTGGGGTAAAACCAGTCAACCTAAGAAGTTTGTACCTTTTTCCTTTGAACATAAAATCAGCAGCATTAAAATAGATTTAAGTCAACATCACAGGTATGAAAAAAACCCTCTTAAAGAAGTTCATACATCTTTCAAATTAGAGAAATGCCTCCAAATGTAAGGACTTAAGTACACGGGTTTGGGAAGACTTAGTCAGTCAGCAATCTCCACATGCCACTTGCCCTCTGTCACAAAAGTGTGAAGTAAAACACTTAACACCACGAGACGTTTGAAAGTTAGGTGGCAAGAAAAGGTAATTTGAGGGCAACAAAATATCCCTCTTAGCTTTTGGTAGTCAAGAAAACTTTTGAAAATCAGATGAAAGCTAAGAAAATGTGCGCACGCGCACACACACACACATTTGTCCAGAGATCCCAGGATAAGAACACCTAAATAATTAGAGAATAAGAATAGTTTATAAGCTATTTCCTACTTTTATATAAATGTTTATAATTTAATACAAAACAGTCCATATAACTAAATAATGTACGATATGCATATGATCCTTGGCTAATTTATGAATCTTGTATACCTGCAAACAATAAAAAATGCAAAAAAGAATACAGTTTATATCAGGTGAATTAAACTACTTCATAAATGGAAAAAAAGATAATCACATGTGGCCACAAAATAAAGAAGACCAAAATATTGAAAATAACTGGCTAGAGCAGTAGATGAAGTAGGAAGAACTATTAGCAGATTTTGCATGAAAATTTCACTTATATACATGCACAAACAATTCTAAATCCCATGATTACACTTTCAAATTACCAAAAAAAATCATCTTCTTGGAAATATTTTTCTTAGAAATTTTTTTACAGAAAAGGGACATTTAAGTACAATGTACACATACACAGTTATCAGAAATACAAGCACTTATAAGGGATACGAAAAGAATCTGTGAATGGTTAAATGTGGTAATACCTGCAAATGAAAAGACAGGCGATTTCTTACTCAGACTAGGCTTCAAAGAGTCATCATGAGTTTCAAAATATGATTACTTCTTAGATGAAAATTAAAGAATATAACTATCAGATTAGAACTAATTATGAAGAGTTACATTCACTTATCACAAAAGAAACACTAAATAGTATTTCAAAACCCTCAATGCAACATTTTGTTGACATTTATTTTAATCAAATACAGACTTTGAATAATTAAAAAGATTTAATTGCTAAATTTCATGGTTTATCATAGAGAAAATATCAAATTTCACTCTACCGAAGATTAATAGAAAAATCATCATAATAACTGTGCAAATTATTTACATAGCTTAAATAGATATCAAAGATTGCAGACATGCTCTGAGGAACAGAACTAATAGTCGACCCATGACCCACACATGGCTAATTATCAGCACCAGCAGAGAACAAACATTCATTGCCTAGTCAGTTTATACTGCAGCTTCTAGATCAAGTTCTCACCACTTCCAGTCTTAAATAAGAACCAGCCACAGAGGGTATTTAATTCAAATTACAAACACAATTTCAACACAAAATTGTTTCTTCTCATTTTTTGGTCCATTTTCCCTCTCTATTTTCATAAGAAAACTTACCACATTATTTTTTGAAATACACAAACTGCTGGTGGCTGAGAATTCTCTTAGTCGCCTCCACTTTGGAAATCAATCTCTCCAACTAGTAAAATAGCAAAATGGGAGTCTTTTATGGGAAAGATATCTTTTGAAATTATTTGAATAACCAAATTATAGCTTAAGAAAAGACATGTATTTCTAGGGTTCAACCACTTTCTCCATTCCCAAGAATTACAAGTGAAGAGACCAATCTTCTAGAACTGATGAGGTTTTGGCATCTTTCTCAGTAAAGGTAACTGAGCTTTTTCTGATGAAGACTTATCTACTTATCTCCAGAAATGTCTCAAATAACAGAAATTCAAGTCTTAGGGGTACCTAAGAAAAACCCTCACTGATTATAAAATCATGTGCATGGCAATTCGGAAGGGTTAATAAATCACGGGAAGTCAATGTTATATTTTTTACCAGCTAGGTTATTGTTTGAAGACACCTCAACGCCACCATTATCCCTGAAGAGAGAATGCTGAATACGAAACTCTTTTCATAGTGTTTCCGTAATTCCTTAAAGATAGCGTAGCCTCAGGACTCCTTCCATGTGCTTTAGAAAACAGCAATATCATCCGACAGGATCACTGGGTGTCAGTATTCCTGTACTGGTTGGAATTTCAGTGGGAAACTTTGACAGTCCTGCAATTGAGAAATTGGATGCTGTTGCCCCCCATCCATCTTTTTTTAATACTATCTTAATATACTCATGCCTTCCTGGCAACAATCATGCCTTCATATAGTCTAAATATTTTTGGCAAGGGAGGCCAGGGATTGCTGCAGATTAACAACTAGAAATCAGTATATGAAATCCAATGTAATGTCATCCTGTTTATCCACAAGTGATACCTATGACTTTAGGCAATATATTAAGAAAATGGTATAAATCAGAGTTTGCTGGGTCCCTTTTACCAAACTTGCCACTCCCCCTCCCCGATAAAGGAAAGATGACATTTACTTAAAACCAGTGCACAAATTCCCCTCACTGCAAAGAATTAGGATTCAGTTAAGTGCCAGGAAAAGCAAACACACAACTGATGGAATCAATAGCTTGGGGGAAAAACAGGGCATTGGAACTAAGGTTAGTGGGTGAATCATTAAATGCCCTGGTAAATATTTGAAACCCTATAAAAATAAGGAAAAAGCACACTAAGAGAAACTTATGACTTTCTTCTTCACATATAAATGAGTTCCATTAACTGCCTTAACAGTTCCTTAAGCAGCATATACTTTTTAGGTTCTCACATCATTGTGACTGTAAATGAGACACTTAAAAATGCCTTTGCCTTGTTATAAATAAAATAAGTTCTAAGAAGCCGTGTTTCTCCTAAATCTGGGCCTCCATGAAAATGTTCATCTCTAGGGGCTAGCTGTGAATTCAGAGATGCAGAGAAACATGAATAATTCAAGCTGGATAAAGTAAGCTTTGGGATAACCTTTATTTATCCTACACAGCCATGTGGAATGTGTCTCCTCCACAAAACCCAGTATATAACCTTACTTCTGCCGCAACAATTTCATAAATCTCTGCTTCTCCTTCCTCACAGGTCTGTGATGGCACAGACCTAGAGCAGGCACGCTGGCCCATGTTTCCTCCCAATTTACTACATTCGATCAGTCAATCACTTGCTAAAATAATAGTGAATCCACTTATGAAAGCAATTCTCTACCTTCCTACTTTATACATTCCTGAGAACAGGTCAACAAGTTAAATGAATTATCAAGAAATTTTATATTCCTTAAGAAAAGCAAAATTTCCAACTTCCTGATAATTCCTCATATGCGCCTCATCAATATACCTCTGATCTGTCCACATCCTTTAATTTTGTCCTCGTCATTCACCAGCAATAGTGCATACTACTGACCTAAGTACAATGAATGTCTGATTGAAGCTAAATATTAGTCCTTTCTGAAAGCCAAATAATTTCCCACTAGTGTCAGCTGCATTAAGTATGTGAGAACTACACTTACCCCTGACAGCAGCATGTTCTCTTCTCTGTTCTATTCAACTTTCTGAAACAATAGTAAAAAGCAATGAAGTACTCAAAACAATGTTTTACTCCCAAGATAGTGGTGACAATGAAACTAAATGTTAGTTGGCAGAAAACAGTAATGACTGCCTATGGTATGAGAAGCAGTGTTTGGAATAAATAAAGGAACACTTAAAGCAGACACAGTTTCACAGTATTCTCTTCCAGCTCACAGCTGGAAAGGCATCATGGAGTACAGCCCAGTTCCTTGAGGACTTAGGACTGAATTCTCTTTTGTTTATTCTCCTCGGATCAGTTTTTCCTTTCTGCTATACTGTATACTCTAAAGGACAGTGACTTGGGTTCCCGTGGAGAAGTTCTCTTTGTCAGTTAGAATTAGGTGTAGCTACATGAAACTGGTAACCCAAGTATGTGGCTTAAACAAAATAGCTCACTACTTTCTTAAAGTAAGTTCAGAAGCAGGAAGGTCAGGGTAGGTGGGATGATTTCCAACTCAGCAGAAAGCTACTTCTACCTTTCAGTTCTGTCATTCTTAACAAGAAAAGTCTGTTTTCATAGTCACCTCATGGACGAAAATGGCTGCTGAACTCTGGCCAACACAAATGCAGTCCACCCAGAAGGAGGAAGAAGAACCAAAGAAGCAGCATTCCCCCATTAGCTCTTCTCTAAGCACATTACTACCCTGAGAAAAATGAGTTTTATCAACAAAATAGAAGGGAGTCATGGATACTGGGTATATAGTTGGATATCTCTGCCAACATATCAGCTAGTTTTAGTTAGGAAATAAAACCTGGAGATATCTGAAGGTCAAGTCTTACCAGAGACAAAACTACCAAGTCGGGAGACAACATTCTAGCATGGAAGAATATACTTGCTCAGAGCTTCCTTTTGCATCCTTCCCAAGCACCCTGAACATGAGAGGGAGACACTGCATAGCCTACAGGCCTGGTCAACTCCGCTTCCCCAGCTCATCTCAGCAACATGCTAGACTGTGCCCTGAGGGAGCATCTTTAAGATATCAGACCAAACTCTTGGGAAAAAATGACGTTTTAAATAATGGGGGTGAGTTGGGGAGGCAGGAGAGGGGCTCCTGGTTTATCCACAAAGGGCTATTTCACAGGCAATGTAGTTGAAATAGTATTCATTTGCCATCATCTAAAATGAAATTGATAGAATTCCAATCGATTAGTTTTTGCTCTAATGAGATGTGCAGAAGAGCCTGAATGGAAGGGAAAGGAAACAGCAGGAGCAACTCATCTTTCTTTCTGATTTTGTTCCCCAGCAAAGTACCTTTCAATTGCTCTCTCCCTAACAAGTAACTTATCTTCTTGCATTTTTCCACAGTCTTTTTATGCTGTTGGCAGGATAATGGAGCTCATTCAGAGGAATTAGTGAGAAAAAGAGGGGTCATTCTACACACCTCAACAAACTCCAGCAGGACAATATCTGCTGGTCATTGGAGTCTGCCTTCAAGAATTGAGCAGTGGGAAGAGAGGGAGCAAAATTATGGGTTAAGCTTTGTTCTCCAAAAGATGAAGGGTTCCTAAGCTTCAGTTCCTATGAATGTGACCTTATTTGGTAATGGGGTTTTTGCAGATGATCAAGTTCAGATGAAGTCATTAGGGTTGGCCCTAATCCATTATGACTCTGTCCTCATAAAAGAAGGAAATTTAGACATAGAAAGAGCTATGCACACAGGGGAAATACCATGTACAGATGAAGGCAGAGATCAAGGTGATGCATCTACAAACCAAAGAAGGTCAGGGACTGCCAGCCCACCACCAGAAGCTAAGAGAGAGACCTGCAACAGATTCCTCCTCATTCCTCCAACCCAGCCAATACTTTGGACTCCTATACTCTCTAGAACTGTGAGACACTTCTGTTGTTGAAGTCACATAGTTTGTGGTCCTCTGTTGGGGCAGCTCTAGCCAACTCACACAGAGAATGGTTGCAGCATGATCTCTCACCTCCTGGGCCAACACAATGCTTCCTTTCTCTCAAGTGTCCACATCCTATGTGTGTCCCAGGGTACTTCTCAAGGTCCATAATTATCAGCCACCATCATTTAAATATTTGAGGCTGTGGCCAAGCAGGTGCAGGGTTGGCTGCATGAATATTCAATGACAGGCAGGGGAGAGTGCTGGGGGAGCCACAGCGCCTTCCTCTCTAGCAAGGATCATCCTCTCCTATGACCAAGATAATGAGAAGTCAGATGCTGCTAAATTGGATACCTGTTTCAAAGCCTGTATATGTGATGTAACTGTACCAATATGTATCTGTCAAAGGCTTCTGTAGAACTAGTGAAGGAAAAAAAAGGAGTAAATGAGTATGCACTGGGAAGGGCTGTAATCACTCACTTCTGATTACACAACCAGTTCAAATATCTAAATGTATTCAATTTGTGAGAGTCTCTTAAATGTGTTTCTCTGCTTCCGTAACACCCCTACTTCCTTTCCTTCTCCTGGTCATTTTGCCACAGGATCTGTCTGGAAGACAATGGAAATGGCAGGGGTTGAAAAAGCTAGTAAAAAAAGTTAAACCTTTTAATGATAAAAACGAACTGGAGGGGTCTCCCCGGTGGCGCAGGGGTTGAGCGCTGCGCTGTGGAGCTGTCGGCAGCGGCGACGCGAGTTCGACGCCCGGCTGGGGAGAATCCCACATGGCGCGGCAGACCTCTCCTGCCTCGCCCACTGCTTCCCTCAGCAGTGTATTTCTGATCTGCCTGTTCTGCTCCCCACTCTGTCTCTGGTGAGCCCTCTCGCTGCCCCACATCTCTGGCCTGTACCCTAGCTTGTATGTATAAATAAAATTTTAAAAAAAATTAAAAAAAAAAAACGAACTGGAGGGAAGCTCACATCTATCCAGATCCACACTACATCTTTTATTGTTTTTTATATATATATGTATGTATGTATGTATGTATGTATATGTGTATATGTATATATGTATGTGTGTGTATATATGTGTATATGTATATATGTGTATATACGTACACATATGTGTGTATATATATTTTTTACTTATATCTTTTACATTATTGTGTATCCCCTATGGCTACCCACCACCAATTCACTGGTGAACCGTCACCACAGTCCCTTGTGCTCTTTTCTTCTCCATTTTGAACCCTTACCCTCCCCTTCTCTCGCTGAATCTTTCTCATTTCTGGTTGCCTGCTAGTTTTTTAAATAAAAAAATCTAAGAAGGGAAAAATGAACTCCTACCAAAACATCATCTACTCAACTTGATAAATCAAACATAAACACTGCTGAAGCCCCAGCAGCCCTCTCTTATCTCAGTTTCCCTGTCTGTCAAAGTAGCAGTAACCACTAACATGATATTGGGGCTTAATATTCTCACACATGCCTTTCCACTTTTACTACCAGACAATCCACATAAAATAATGATGCTTCTATGTCTCATTCCCATTGTTACTATTTTTTACTTTATCTTTCTTTTCTTCATTTAGCAAAAGAATAATGATCAGATAAATGTATTCAAGTCATGGGAGAAATAACTGAAAATAGTTTAATTTTAATCCTACCAATAAATATCTATTTTTGCTTATCTTACCTGTCTCTTCACCTTAATAAAGCTGCGACATGAGGAAATCAAGCCAGACCAATGGTAAATATACTTTGACTAGGTATCTACTGCTCGCACTCCTCAATTTGGATCAGTAAATGGACACCTATATCACCTGTGATTTAAAATGCTCCATGACAATAAACCCCCCGGAGCCCGAGCAGTGTGAAGAAGAAGAGGCGAGGACGACCCCCGGACCGGACCGACCAAAGCCCGCCCGCCGCTGCACCCCCGTGTCCAGCGCCTACGTCCCGCCGCCGTCACCACCATGCCCAAGAGAAAGGCTGAAGGGGATGCTAAGAGAGATAAAGCCAAGGTGAAGGACGAACCACAGAGAAGATCCGCAAGGTTATCTGCTAAACCTGCTCCTCCAAAGCCAGAGCCCAAGCCTAAAAAGGCCCCTGCAAAGAAGGGAGAGAAGGTACCCAAAGGAAAAAAGGGTAAAGCTGATGCTGGCAAGGATGGGAATAACCCTGCAGAAAATGGAGATGCCCAAACAGACCAGGCACAAAAAGCTGAAGGTGCTGGAGATGCCAAGTGAAGTGTGTGCATTTTTGATAACTGTGTACTTCTGGTGACTGTACAGTTTGAAATACTATTTTTTATCAAGTTTTATAAAAATGCAGAATTTGTTTTACTTTTTTTTTAAGCTATATTGTTAGCACACAGAACACTTCATTGTTGTTTTTTGGGGAAGGGCGTATGTCACTAATAGAACGTCTCCAAAGCTGGATTGATGTGGGAGAGAAAACCTTTCCCTTCTAGTTTTTTTTAAGCTTTTTTTTTTAATTTTTATTTATTTATTTACTTATTTTTTGATTTTTTTACATACAAGCTGGGGTACAGGCCAGAGGTGTGCGGCAGCAAGAGGGTTCACCAGAGACAGAGCGGGTAGCAGAACAGGCAGATCAGAGATACACTGCTGAGGGGAGCAGCGGGCAAGGCAGGAGAGGTCTGCCGCGCCATGTGAGATTCTCCCTGGCCAGGTGTCAAACTCGCGTCACCGCTGCCGACAGCTCCACAGCGCAGCGCTTAACCACTGCGCCACCAGGGAGGCCCTCCCTTCTAGTTTTGAGAGACTTCCTCTTGGTTCCCAGGAGGAGGGATTCCTTGATGTTGACACACATCAGCCAACTTGGCACAGACGCCATATAGGGAAAAACTAAAATTCATTTTTATGTGCTCCCTCTCTGCCTTCAGCCCAGAGACCTGACAGCAAAAAAAGTGGTTATCAGTATGTCAGGCAATCTGGACTTCCCAGTGTCACCACTGAGACGGCACCCCTGAAAAGAGCAGTGGTTCCTTTTTTAGATTGTGGGTCATCAGATTGATAAATCTGCCATTTTCATTTCATTACCTGAAAGTCAGGGTCGGCTTGTGAAAAGTTGTTAAACAACATGCTAAATGTGAAATGTCAACCCTCACTCTAAACTTTCCCTGTTCAGAGCATCAAATGAAGATTTCATTGGGTTTTATAGTGGCTTTCTGATTTTCGTAGTCCATTGAAGAGGGGAGTTTGAAAGTTTTATACTGTTTATGATTGTCTGCCCATATCCTGCCTGAAATACCATGATTGTTTATGAAAAGTATCTTTAATAAAGCTGGATACAGTTTGGCTTGGAAAAATAAATAAATAAAATGCTCCATGACAAAAAACCAAAACAGAAAAATTAGAATCTAGAACAATATTAAAATCAAATTACAATCCTTTATAGAGGACTGGAACAACATTAAAGCAATAATCAATAATGACTCTATAACTCTTTATTTATCTCATAAATCCCCCCAAATAAAACAGTGCAAGATTCAAACATACTGAGTGGAGGACCTGACAACCATTATTAAGTCTTGAGCACAACTTAAACATTCAAAAACTAAGTGTTCCATCAATTAATTAATGGGTTAATCCAGGAAAGAGTTAAGCAGTAAGGGAGACATGACTTTAAAACACAAACAAAAATATTCTGTAAAAATTTATCGAACCCCTGTTACATGACAGGCATGGCGCAAGGATGGAGGGTAGAGCAGGAAACAAAACTCCCCCTCCCTCAGAAGCTTGCATTCCAGCAGGCGAGCATGGAGGAGGCTACACTGATGACATGTCCTGAGGGACCCCAGGAAATCTTCGCTGATCAATAAATCACTCCACAAACCACAACTTGGCTAGGAATGGCTGCAGAGCTAGTTTTGTGGGAAATCTTATAAAGCTCCAAGTGTTAAAGCAAAACAAAGAAAATTTAGTCTACTCTCTAAATGAATATAGCACCTCATGGTTGACTACAGGAATACATTAAAATGTGTTCCTCAGGGTGATTTCCTACACATAAAAAGTAAAAGCTTCCCCAAACCTAAACAAATATTGCTTAACAGTTGTAGAAAAGATGTTAACACCTGGAATTATATAAAATGAATTAATGAAAAGTCCACATTGACCATTAGAAACAATCCAGCATTTTGCCCTCCAGGCTGTTTCTGTTGGAAGATACAACAAATTCTGTGGGCAGACAGGGCACCCAGCTCAGATACAACTGGTCATTTCCAAAAAGGACTGCATGCTAAGTATGAATGATGAACAAGTAATGTGGATTTAGAAAAAACGACTTGAAAATATATTGAAATATTTATTGGGACTCTACCTCTAGATGGAGAGATTACTGGTGAAAGCTATCGTATTTATACTTCTAAATTTATTGATAATGGAAATAATCAGGGAAAAAAGTCAATGTTTGATGATCTAAGAAGCCTTTTCACAACACAATAAAATGCTACCCCTTTTCCTAAATGCTAAGAGATAAAGGCGATCACACTGAATATACCTCAGTAAAAATTACATAATGTATCAACAGGCACAGTGAAAGCTAAGTTTTCTGTTTTTAAGACTATCTTTTCTCTAAGTGATAAGGTACAGGGTTATTTTGACTCGATTTTTTTCCTACCTGTGTATTCTGTGTTTAACAAAAATAGTTAAATTACTATTGCTTAGAAAGACCAGTGGCCCCAATTATTAAAATACTATAAATTCCCATTCTTCAGAAAAATAGATCACAATGATAGGGATATAACTATCCATTTATTCTCCAAATACATCCTTTGGAATTCAAGCCTCCAGGCTTGAATTACTTCTATCTCTGAAAGGATCCATAGAAGTTCAAGGAGGTCAAACTCTACAAACTCTTCTGAAATTAGCTATTTCAACAGGACATAGGGGCCTGGTCCTTCCAGGCCACTACTCTTCAAGCAAATCAGCGCCAGATCTGATACTTCTGTCAGAGATGGCAATAGGGGGAAAATGGAATAGCAAGATGGTAGGGTCCGTAAACTATCACAGAGCCCACACTGCAGGATTGAAGTGTTTCTTGATGATGGAAAGGCAACTTAATTCAGACCAGCTACATCTTTTATGACAGGCTTTTAAAAGCCATCTAAAGATAAGCTTTTCTTCCTTCTGCTCTAAACTCCATTTCCCAATAATCAAATGGTAGGTTATGAAACCAGAGAACAATTTGCTACATCTCTGAATCCCTCTATCCACAAGGCCAAGTTTCATCGCTCCCTCTTCCTAAAACACTTGACATATATGACTGTGTTCTTAGGTTAAGGTCAGTGCTCAGGGACACAAACACAAGCAGAGTGATTTCTTCACTGGCAACCAAAATGCAAGTTACAACATCCTCAATAGAGTCACTTACACCCTACAGAGAAGAAAGTTGCCCTGAGGTGTGAAGCTATGGCACCTCTGGGTTTTCAGGAGAATTCAGATCCAGCACCACCATAAAAAGGAACCAAGAAAGTGAGAATAACTTGAAATGTGTGAGCCACAACCTCACAAAGTACCCACAAACCTCTAAGTACTTCTTTTACCCTCCAGCTCATTTCTCTCCCAAGGCAGTTCTCCTGATGGCTGGCTAATTTTTTTCTTTTCAGCCTTATACAGAAGGATCCTGCTGCAAACATCTGTCACAATTGTCACTGGCTGACCCCCTAAAGATGGCAGACTAAGATTGCCCTAGTATTAACATACCCCAAGAGAACAATTCTTTCTGCCAGGCTCACATTGGGTACGAAAGCCTTCAACTACCTGGCAATTCTTTTAATCAGTTGTACTGCTTTTGGGCTCATTTTACAAAGCCATCTGGCTTTGCAAACATCAATGCAAGGACTATGAAAAACCCCACTTTTTATCGTGGCCCCACAATGGGGCACAATCCACTTCAAAGCGCGTTAAGATCCCAGGGTTCTGGTGTAGAAATAGCTCGCTCAGATTCTTCATTGTTCAGATATCCAAGGAGCCCAGCCATCCTGGAGATAAAAGGACCCTTCCGAAAGCTCCGTGTAAAAGAAAATATTTGTTCCGTCACAGTGTCCCTACAAATGTGAACTTTTGCTCCATGGCTGGATGTCTAAGAAGATGAAAACGAAGGGGCTTTAACAGATGTGGTGGAGACCTGGTCAGATGAATTAAAGGCTGGGCAACATGTGCTGCTCTAAATTGGAGAACTGAGGCACCCTCTGTCCTGTGAATATTCTACTCATTCTTACAAAACGTTCCATGCCTCAGAATGGCATTAAGGAGAAATACTTTATACACCTGCAATTATATTTTAAATACTATCACTTTGACAGGTCTGCTTTTGAAGTTCTCTATTCATACATTTCAAACTTGCCCCTTTCTAAGAGACAGCAAGCTGGCCTTTAACAAATCCAATGCAAGGAGAAGGAACCTATGACTTTTGCATACTTAGTTTTTCAATTATTTATTTCATTCACGAGAATCTGAATATTAAAAATGGAAACAGAAAACTCAAGACTGATATTTAAATATTTAGATTTACAATAATATCATGAGAATTAATACCTGGAAGTTAAATTCAATATGTCATTTGAAAAAAGTAGTTCTTTGACATAACTTAACCTGGAAGTTAAATGCATCTGATGGGACATGTCACCAGTTTCCCCAAAGAGGCAGCTATTCCTCTTTAAGGCACAGAGAAAAAGGGTCATTGGCTATTGGCTCATTGGCTTTATCTGAATAAATGTAGCACATATATTAATGGTCAGAAGACCTGACAGGGCCTCCCTGGTGGTGTAACATTTAAGAGCTGCACAGTGGAGCTGTTGGCAGCAGCGACACGAGTTCGACACCTGGCCAGGGAGAGTCCCACATGATGCGGCAGACCTCTCCTGCCTCGCCCGCTGCTCCCCTCAGCAGTGTATTTCCATTGATGTGCCTGTTCTGCTCCCTACTCTGTCTGGTGAACCCTCTAGCCTCCCCACGCCTCTGGCCTGTACCCCAGCTTGTATGCATAAATAAATAAATCTTTAAAAAAAAGAGAGAAGACCTGACAGCTGAAAAGACAAGTACTTAGGTCATGACTACAACTGATTTATAATTTCCACAAGGAGCCCAGGCACAGGGCAGGTCTCCACAACTACAACTTCTCTGGGTATGAGTACTGGGTGGAAGTGGAGGCAACTGTTCATTACCTTCTTCAGAAGAGAGCATAAAAACTATATTTGTTCTTCCTTTACAAATGGTTGTAAATCAAATAGAAGGCTTAAATTTAACTCTGACTTTCCTAAGTACTTTTTTGTTCTTGATATAAAAATTTAATATCCCCTGTGGGGTGTAGTATGATAAAATACATCTGAAGAGGTGTGACTCTATAACTCTGAATCATATAGAGTGTTGTAAACCAATGTTACTTCAATAAAAAATTGATTCATTAAAAAATCAATTCATTTCCTCTATTTTCTAAATTATCATTTTTAATATTTATAGATATGTCAAAACTGTAGGAGTATATCAATTTTAAAACTATGTCATTAAATAATAATTGCAATGTAATAATTATTTTGCTATTTCATTCTTGGATATAGAGCACTGTGTTTTCTAATTAACAAGTAAACATGGGTATAATCTATATAGCAATGTCCCTTTACTTTCATAAGCACAATAGGGACCTAAAGTTCATTTGTATATATGTTCTTCTGTGAGACAATGTTACTGTTCTTAATCCTAAGCAGCATTAGTGTTTAGCTCCACTATTGCAAATGCTTTTAGAAAAACACAAAGGTATTTATTACCTTAATATTATAACAACTCAAGTTTCCAAAAAGCAATTAAAATATTGATAAATATAATTAAACTAATATCATATTAAATTTAAAGTTAGAATTTATCAAAAATACATAAAAATATTGGATTTTACCCAAAATTTCAAGTGTGACAATTTCCAAGTCCATATAATTTTTGACAATGTTTAAATTTTAGCGGAACTAAATCATGAAAGAGCCCAAAATACATAAATTATTATGTACTTCAGTTGTAGTTGTAGTTTACATATTTTATTTACATACCCTTCAACCACTCCACATACATTTATACTTTATAGTTTGATACATAAACAAATAAACCACACTAAACCTTAATAACTTTAGCTTTAATTTTTGAACCGAATAAAATATGTCATGCCTGTATCCCCATTCTGCATCTGGAATAACTGTACAATTCCCCACAAAGAAAAAGTAAAATCACATTTAAATAATTAAAATTCACTGCAAAAAATAATTATTTGTCAGATTATTAAGGAAAATTTTCCAATTAGTAACGTCAAGTAGAGATCCCCACACTAGGAAATTTTCCATCTTTTGCTCTATTTACCACACAGTTACACGAACTTCATATACAAAATAAGATAACATTTCCCAAATTTAAGTTTTAAAACTTAATTTTCCCAAAACAATATGAAAATAACAGATGGCTAAATCAACCATGTAAAATATGGAAGGCCAGAGAAGCACTTACCAGACACTACAACCGACTAGAAAGCCACTGCATTGACCACAGTGTAGTGATGGCACAGAAATAGATATGGGGATCAGAACATGGTCCAGAAATAGATGCAGATAGAGATGGCATCCTTGTAAATGACATGGGTAACATTTCAATACCATAAAAAATAAAGGTTCCTGTAATAAAACTGGAACTTAAATAGCTGGTTATCTATTAGAAATAGATAAGAGGAACCATAGACTTCTACTTCACATCATGTACAAAACCTAAAATTGGGTTAAGATTTTAATGTTTAAAAAAATTAGAGACAAAATTTCAGAAAGTATTTGCATGACCTTGGTTGGATGAACACCATCTTAGGTAAGACATAACTCAAAAACAATAGAGAAAACAGCAAACATATTTGATTAAATAATAATTAAAAATATTCATTTAGCAAAAGACATCATACACAGAGACAAAACTGTAAAGATACATTTGCATACATAATAAGGAAGGATTAACATTTCTAAAACATAACAGCTCCCAGAAAATGTGAAAAACACAATCAAAAAGAAAAATGAGAAGTGAAAGTAAATGTGAAATGAAAAAAGAAATTCAAATGGACAATAAACATGAAAATAGACTTAACATCAATGGTGGTGGAGGAAATGCAAATTAAAGTAATGGTCATAGTTAATTAGACTGGCAAGATTAAAAGGAGCAGTGGCATTCAATGCTGGTGAGAATGTAGGAAATGGGCACTCTGCAGTGCAAAGGTAATTTACTGTTCCTTTGGGGGAAAGAATCTAGCAATATCTATTAAAATTAAAAATACACATACCGTTTGACCAAGCAATTCCACTTCTGGGAATCTATCCTATAGGAAGAAAAAGGACCAGTATGTAAGGATGTAGGTACAAAGATATTTATTGCAGCATTGCTTGTTGTGGGGCAGAGGAGGAGGGGGGGGGGGACTGGAAATCACATGAATGTCTATAATTGGGCAAATGGTTAAAAAAATGACATATATAATATAAAATGTAATATAACTTTTTAAATGAATGAGGTAAGTCTTTACATGCTGACTTAGGAGACTGAGAAAGTAAGAAAAGCAAATTGAAGAATGAGTGCTTTAACTTCATTCTTAAACAGTAACAACAAATGCAACAAAACAATGTATATAAATCCATCCATTGCAAGGAATGGCAGGATATGGATCAGACTCACAATGGTTACCGAGGATTGTGAGTGGACACAGGGATTGGAAGGAATGGAAGTTATTCACTTACTCTTAGTATATTTTTATGCCATTTCACTAGTTAGTATCAGCACCATATTAATTTTTTAATATTCAAAAATCACTTAAGAAAAAGTCATTAGATTTTATCAGTGGTAGTAGAGTAGTAGTAGCTCCAGAAATTCAAAGAATATTAGCAAATAAGTAAATATTCCTTTTTTGCTATGGCCAGTCACCACAATGTTCCATTTGATTGCTTGACCAATATCTTTATCATCTCTCTCCTGATAGGTATATCACCTGCAATAAACCTATGGGGGTTGGGTGGAAATGACTCCACTCCATTTCCAGGAGCTCCTGAATGATCTAAGCTTATTTTGTCCACCAGGAATACAATATGAAAATTTAATATGGAATTATTACAGTACAATATGGAATACAATATGGGGCCATTTAAATCAATTTAAGTTTTCTAATAGTCACATTAAAATTTTTTAAAGAGATACAAGTATTTTAATATATTTTTATCTAATCCAATATATCTTAAAATACTAAAAATTCAACATATAAAATATATTAATGAGATATTTCACATTCCTTTTTCATATCACAATTTTGGCCTATAGCCACATTTTAAGAGTTCAGTAGCCAATGTGGCTACCATATTGGACACCACAGAAATAAACTAAGGAGATGAATGCTATAAATATTACCATAGTCATGTACAGACACATGAATTTCAAAGAGAAATCCATAATAGTATGAGAAGAAAAATGCTCTCCCTATGTGACTGAATGAGAATAAAGTAACCCTGGAAACTCCTGGTAGCCATCTACCAGTTAGAAAGGAAGCCTGCAGTAGGACAGAGGCGAAACTAGGTTTTTATTGTCAATACAATCACTTTCTTCCTAAGTTAATTAATTCAAATGATCCATTTTCCTGCATTTATTTGAGTCAAGACATTATCTTGTCAAACTAGAGTTATTTGATAACATTTTTAGGCATCTTCTGAAAACATGCCCAAATATTTCCATAGAACCCTAGATTCCTAAACAGCCAGTGTAATTTCCTACAGTCACTACACAAAGAGAATTTATGTCCTCCACATAATGCATATATAAAGTGTCAGAGCAACAAATCAGTCTTGCCCTCATTACATCCTGTTTTCCAATCCTCCCGTTCTAGACCAAGATTCCTCAACTTGGGCACTCCTGACTTTGTCGGTGGATGAACTGTTGTCCTGTACATTCTAGGATGGTGAGAAGCGTCCCTGGCTTGTATCCATTATACAGAAAAAAACCATACCCCAACCAGTAGTTGTGACAATAAAAATATCTCTAGAGATTGTCAAATATTCCCTTTGGAACAAAATCACCCCTAGTTCAGCATCACTGGTCTAGACCAACCATCAACTCAAATGTACAACTGGCACTCATTGTTTCAAAGAACTAAATCACTGCAGTAACTGGCAATTATTAAAGCATGAGGCCACCCTGGCCAAGTGTTCCCTGCATCACAACCCTTCCAGGCCTTGTGCCCTCTCCTTGATTCCACATGAGCACGTGAGGCACTAGAAGTGGACCTTATCTGGTCATGCTGTCCCGCCTCTACGCCCTAACTACGCTGAGCCTGAGTGAATCGCCTTTGCCATTCTGATCAAGAAGAGGTACAGCTGCCTCTGACTTAAGCTGGAAATCATTACTTTAGCTGTTTCCAGAACCCATGGAACCAATTTTTGGGGAGGGTTTCTGAGTGAATTTTTCTGATAAAGTACATGATTATCTATGGTCATTCATTCTTTAACTCTGCCTTCCAGTCAAGGCATTTCTCCTCCATCATACCTCTTAGGAGACAATTTCATCTGTCTCCACATTGCACAACTCACACATTATTCTCCCTAATTCATTTCTAAGACCATAATTTCATGATAACCACTGAAAAATTTTTCTTATCTCCTCAAGTTGATCTGTAGATAGAATAAAATTCTAGGTAAACAAAATCTCAACTGGATTTCTTGGTAGAAACTGATAAACTGATTTCAAAATGGAAGAATCTAGAAGAGCTTATAAAAGACTTTGAAAAAAATAAAGTTGAAGGACTAACATTATCTTTGATAACGAGACTTATAAAACTACAATAATCAAGATAGTTTGGTACTAACATAAAGACAGAATAGGTTAATGGATCAAAATAGAAAGCCTGCAAATACACACACACGCACACGCACACACACACACACACACACACACTCAGACAATTGATTTTCAACAAAGGCACAAAGTAATCCAGTGGAAAAAGGATAGCCTTTCAACAAGTAACAATTATTTAATCATATGCAAAAACATGAACTTTAATCAGTACTTGATCTCATGTAAAAAATGAACTCAAAATCAATCACAGATCTAAATGTAAAATATAAAACCATGAATCTTGTGATCCTGGATTATACAAAGCAGACTAAAACACAACAACAAAGCATAACCATTTAAGGAACAAACTGTTAAGTCAGATTTCATCAAAATTAAAAACTGCAGTAGATGTTGTAAAGAGACTGAAAATATATGCGACAAGCTGGGAGAAAATTTACAGATGATTTATAGCAGCTTTATTTATAGTGGCCAGAAACTATAAACAACCCAAATGTTCATCAACAAGTGAATAGATAATCAAACTGGTGTATCCATTCAGTAGGCTATTACTTAGCAATAGAAAGAAATAAACTATTAACATATGTTTTAACAGATGGATCACAAAATAATTATGCCAAAAAAAGACTAATAAAATGGTACAAACAGTATTGTTGCAGTTATTTAAACTTTTGGAAAATGAAAACTAATTTTCTGGACTAGAAAGTACTTTTGCCTGATTGGTGTTGCAGGGGTGGAGAAGTATTAACTAAGAGGATGGATATCTCACTACCTTGGTTGTAGTGGTGCTGTCACAGGTATATATGTATGTCAAAATTTATGAAATTGTGTACCTTAAATGAAGTGCAATCTACTGTATGCCAATTACATATTAATAAATTTGTCTCAGAAAGTCGAGGGGTTCACATTACTAGCTACTGGAAAAAACCTTAACTGCAAGACCAGGTAGGGTTATACTGCTCTTAGAAATAGGTGAAACTGGTTCATGGTATATGGTGTTTCAAGAGAAGTTGCCATTTTAGGTTGTTTTATTATTTTAAATTGTAGTGTGTCTTAATACAAACAGAATTCACAATATGTGGGTAAATTTAGCATAATACAGTCTAGCTGATGTTAAATAGTAGATAAAAGGTGTGTATTGTGTGGGGAAAAGACAGAATATGAAGAAGTACCATTTTGAACTATCTTTGCTTTAATTCTTTTTTAAAGTATCTCTCAAGATAGGGACTACCATCACCACTCCTACTGTGACCATATAGATGTATTCAACCAAAATCTTCCAGCAAAAACGCTGATATAAAACTTACATGTCTGGAATCCTCAAAGATGATACGTAAGTAACATGCTTCTAACCAGATGTTTCATGGCAATATTTTTCCTTATGATTCTATCAGATCAACTGCATTTACATACAAATTGGCAATACCTTGGAATCCCACCTAAAATAGTCCCTGTTGTTCCCTTAAGACACGAAACCCATGTACTGATCTATTAATTTCATTTCAGTATATGATGTCAAGTGCGTTTTTAAAATATACTCCACTGCTTCCAAGTGCTTCTTTAATCCACAAGGACTGGTTTCAGCCTTTAAACTAATTTAGCCGAGACATAAAAAAACCTTCTGCTTATTCTCCTAGATAATTGATTCTTGATTTGCTAAGATACTAAACACCATACTTCATACTCCCAAACACAAAACCCCTGGTGAATTCGTTTTTGTGTTCATGCAGAGCAAACACTGTTTAGTGCCTCCGCAGAGAGGTCAAGGGGAGCTGAGAGAAGGAGCAGGAAGCTCGCTCCCTTTGTCCTGCTGCCAGCCCATGGAGAAGGTCCCCACTGTCTCTGTGGTAAACATTTCCATTTGTTCCATAGCAGCTACATGAGGATGTCAAATAGTGGAACTGTCTCCAAACAAATACCTCCTTCAGTTTTTAAAAAATGAAAATAAATCCATAAGATAACCTTCACTTCAAAGCTGACCTTCCAGAGTAAAAGCACACACCACCACCAACAATAACAACAAAAGACCGCACCGGAAAATCAGCAGCGAGGGAGGGCTCAGCTCTCAGAGCTCATGTCACACAGGGGGATCCCCGCAAGCTCTATGACACACCAAGAGTTAGAAATGATTTTTCCTGCACTGTAAAATTAATATTTTCTAATAAAGAACATGTATTATAGATGCTTTCACATAAGCATCTACAAAATATTCAAACATTTCGTGAAACATTACTTTGCATTTCTAGAATACTGGCCTTTAAAAATACATCCCTCCATATTATATAGCAACTTGAATTTATTATCATCAGACTCTTCTTTTAAAATAACATCAAAATTTACTCTTCTGTGCTAGGTCAAATTCATACCACCTGTGTCCACATGCAAATAAAATTCACAAATATACTTAAAATGTTTTCCTCTCTATTGTGCTTACAGAAGTATCTGCACAGAATATCCTCATGGTCTAGAGCAAAGTTATGTGGGTTACACATGTGGTCAGGCACAGCCGGGAAGGAAAATGGGAAGAGCAGCGTCGGGAGCGTACACAGGCACATCTGTGTTCACCCATCAGGATGGCAAAGTACTCAACCTCCTCATCTCAGAGGAGGTGACTTTATAAAACAGTATGTTAATGGACAATGCATGTAAATTCAGTTGAAAGAAACAACCTGCCAGAATTCTCAGAGGTTGAAGTCCTTGGAAAAAAAAAAAAAGGGGGGCAGAGAAAACTCTAAAATTATTTTTTCCCAACTTCGTAGGTTTGGCAGTTGCTGCCACAAAGAGTAAAAGAGAGGGGGGTTCAGGAGTCAGAATGGCAGAGGAAATGGTACAGGTACCAAGGAGAAATACCAAGTCACCCGTGAAGCCCTCCCGTAAAACCCTTCAGCTTCCCCCCCACCTCTCACAGGTCCCCCCCGAGGGTCAGGGGGGCCCACCTTGCTCAAGCACAACAGGGTAAAGAGAACAATGCAGAATTCAGCTGCTCCACTCACATGTCTCATCAGATAATGGATACATTTGGGGACTGCCAGAGGTTGCAGCTGGGACTGCCAGCCCCACCAGTGCAGATGTCACTAGTCTCTTTATTAGCCTGAGCTAACTTAGCATCCTGGTAGTGCTGGGACATGATTGCAGTTGTGCTGGTTTTTAAGAACAACATGAGGCTGTGCTTTCCAAAATATTCAGGCATGGGGAAGTCAAGCAGAGTCTGTGGAGTCTCCCCTTTACTGGGACCACATCGTGGACCACCACTATCAGAGAACTACCTGAGCACAAGCAAATCTCAAATCCTCTCTGAGCTGTTAGTTCCTCACTTATCAAAGGTATTTTTGATCAGATTTCTGGGAAGGTTTCTTCGATCTCTGAGATCCTATGATTAAAAATTTCATATGTGTATCAATAATACCCAACTCTGCCCTTCTCAATTTCCATCTGCTCCAAAACATAATTTTGAGAAGTGGCCTGTACACTATGCTGAGAAAAAGACTGAGCATGTCTAAAGAGATGGATTGTTCTGAAAGAGTCATCATGGAGCACCCATAGTTCCTCTGACACCTCTCCATTGGTAGAAGTGCTGGTCAACAAAACATGTCCTCAAAAATGCTACTTAAATAATCTGGCTCAAAGGGAACCTCAGCCTTCCTTGTCTAACTACACAGGACACAAATCAGCAACAGACAGGAGTGTCTTCAATCCCAGTGTGCTGTATGTATTTAACAAAACATTACATATGAACTGCGTGCCAGGCTCTGTCAGCCTTTAGAAATGTGAACTAGTTTAATCCTCATACCTTTACTCCAGGTTAGAATAGCATCCTCCTTTTATAGATGAGGAAACTAAGACACACAGATGTTAAATAGCTTTTTGAAGGTCACACAGCTGGTTAATGGCAGAGACAGGCCTGGGGCCCAGGCAGTGTAGCTCTTGAGTCCATGATCTGAAATGCCTATTGAAAAGCAGACCTGCCCTGAGAAAATGGCTGTAGTGAGAAAGAACAGGCACTCTTGTGTCTTAGTACAAGGCTGACTACAAAGGACTCCTCACGGAAAAAATCTCCCCCAAATTCCTGATTAAGTCAGATTTGCTAAAATATTATTCTAGCAAATATAAAATAGAGCACTTATCCCTCATGCCCTTGGGCATTGAAAACCCCATTTCCCCTCTAAACACACACACACGTTGGCGCTCTCCTAAGAACAGCAGTTCTCAAGTGTGAGTGGCATTATAAATTCACCTGGAAAACTGGCTAAAAGTCCACAAGGCTCTGACTTCCCCAGCCCAAACTCTCTCTTTCTCTCTCTCCATTTTGAGAAACCTCCCCAGGTGACCTAACCCCTCCTTCCACTGGAGCAAAACTAAGGTCATCCTATAATTTTCACAGGTAAGAAGATCAATCCTACATTGTTGTTAGCGCCTGTGTCTCTCCTACCCACTTCACCGAAGATGAAGCCAGCATGATAAGGGATGCTGCAAATACATACCAAATACCAC
Organism: Scalopus aquaticus; assembly: GCA_004024925.1. Lineage (NCBI taxonomy): Eukaryota > Metazoa > Chordata > Mammalia > Eulipotyphla > Talpidae > Scalopus > Scalopus aquaticus. The sequence goes on from PVIJ01017347.1 coordinate 23,968, forward strand.
ACTGGCTATTCGATGAATATATAAATGCAATTGACATTCTTTCACAGTCTGAAATCCTGTCTTTACTCTCAGGATATATTACACCATTCTCTTTTTATATAAACATGCCACTTTAAATGCTAATTCAAATCCAACACTCAATTTTTTCTTCGTTTTGTTTCTGGGTTTCTAACATTCAAAATGACACTGGACTTCCATTTGGTTTCCACAATAGATATTTTGAATTCTTGCTTCAATATTTGTGGGGGTGGGCGAAAGAAGTATTAAGAAAAAAACTAAACTTATTTGAAAGCTAATCCAAATATAGTTTACATGTCCTTTATTTTACTTGAATTAAGGCACTTTCCTTCTCTTTTAGGAAATCTTACTTTTCACTTTGATGAAAATCCATAAATCTAATTCAATTCAGTTGTAAAACAAGAACCAAGGTGATTCCCTCTCCTTGCATTCTAGAAATAACTTCATCTTACTGAATGTACTTTTCTAAACCTTATGTCAAGGCATTATGTTCTGGCTGAATCACAATCAGCCAAAATGTAAGTCTTCTTTGTAACAACAACAACAAAAGAAGACCTATATATGCCAATTTTATCAGTCTACATCTAGTCAATTACATAGAAGGTTATGTCCTCTCTTGAGTCAAGCTGAGTAATTCCAACCTCAGAAATACCCTAATCCAGGGCATTCAACTCAGTTATCCACAGTAAGGCCAGCCCAACTCTATCTCATATACCCAGTACCTGCCAGAAGTTTCCAAGAGCCCCCAAGTTCCCCCGCCTCTGTAGTCCTAACCGACCCCCTTCATCACCCTTTCTCCTCTGCTGCTCATTCTTCTCTTCCATCCCATCCCTGCCCTTCTCCAAAAGAGACAAAATTAGAACTGAAGTTTATCACCCTTATCATACATTTATTAATATATGTGGCAAAATGCTTCTTCGCGATCTAGTGACCTTATCGCTACCACTATGCCAAAATTTTTCAATAAATCATCTTCTGCTTTGCTAAATGCAGCTCACTGACACTGTGCCCAAAGTTACAAACACTTCAATGAGATGCTGAAAAGAAATCATCACGGTCCAATGGAAAAAATTCTACCACTGGGATACCTGACACTGTGGGAGTTATGTTTAAGTTGCCGCTCTTCTCTGCGTATAGGGAGGCTGACTTCCTCAGAGACCTCAAACTATTGACACCTACCCGAGTTTTCCAGGGCTAGCCCTTTGAGACTTCAACCACTTCTAAAATAATGATAAAGGGACAAGAATGGGCAAGGCACACAAAAATTCTATCTGGTAGAAAAGTGGTTTTGTTAGATCCAGAAAAGAAAAGAAGCCAAGAGGACTTCTAGCTTGCCTTTTAGGAGAGATTCCTCAGCAGACAGAAACATGTTTCCAGGACTTCTGTGCATACCAAAAGCTGCTTCTGCCTTGGCTTTCTGCTACTGGGTATCCCTTTAAAATGTTTGTGGCCAAGTAACATAAAGCCAGGAAACTGACCAAGTCTGAGTCAGTGTTTCTACTAAGCTAATGTGATCCTAACACAAGTTTAACAGATCTCAGACCCACAGGGCTCTGCAAAACAATGCGCTCACGCTCATGATTAACGGACACAGAAGACAGGCTACTTTACACAGCAGAGAGCCACTTGCTATGGACAGACAGTGTAGTTTCCTTGCCTGTGTGGAGAAATCTCAGAGACAGTTAAAAAGCAAGTTTGCAGGAGTCAAGTGAGCGGGCCACAGCTGATTTCCTGCTCCTTTCCCCACTGAGTAGCATGAAAAAGAAGCTCACTCAGTCCTGGAGAGCTGTTTATTTGGGCAATTAACAAAACACAAAGGGGTCTCTTAAAAATAAATGGTAGCTGCCAGGGACACCTTGGTTTTCCTCCCAAGCACCCATTAGCTCACTCCTTGGGCTTTATTCTTTCCATTTTGTCTGAAAACAAACACCTCCCACAGTTTTTCCACTTAGAAATGTCATTTCAGGACTCAAGTTCACAATATGAGTGACTATTAGATAGGGGACTCACATTATTAGCATTTTTATAAGTATGGGTAGTTTTGGTTAGACCTTATTAGAAGCAATCATAATAATGTTGCCTTTACATGCTCTATACTAAATTTAAACCAAGAAGGATCTGGCATGAGCCAACAGCCATGGAATCACTATTGGAATCACTGCACCTTGTGCAGCAAACACTGATAAGAACTAGTGTAGGCAGGGCATCGTCTCAGCTTACATGCTCACAGAAGAGCTGCGGAGTTGGACCAGTGCCCCATCAACATTCACACTGTGGATTTTATTCCACAGGGCACTTTATGGAACAGAAAAGATAGTCAGCCACTTCTCTTAAAGGGGTTCAAAATTCAAAATACCCATCTAGCTCTAACACTGAATTTCATAATGCACCATCTAAATGTTAACATCTCCTTAGCTTCATTTTCCTACCTCCAAGTTAGTAGATCACAAAGCATTACAAAGGTACCAAATTTTGTCATCATAACCCCCCCTGTGATGCTCTGGCATTAGGCAATGTATAGTTGCCATAGCAGATATTCCATTGTTGTAAATGGCACTTGTTTGGGCCAATCTGCATAATGAGACAATCTGCAAAATGAGACAAAAACCCAGGTAAGGCATAAACTTTTATTCAAAATAAAGTCATAAATTTTTCTTCAAATTACTTTTAAGTCTCCATAAGTATTTGATTAAAACAGCTTGAATTCTACCTTCATGCACTTACTGAGCATTTAAAAGAAAATATTTCAAAAGTATCAAAATATAGACGATATATTATAAACACCCATGAACACACCACCACATCAATAACATACATAGAACTCCCTGTTGAGCCTACACAAATCCCATTTCTTTCATTCTGTCCTCTCCACTGATAAGTAAGCTTTATTGTAAATTTGCTTCCCATACATGTTTTTATATTTTTACTATAAATGTCTGCTTTCACAAAGAACTTATCTCATTTTGCATTTTTACATTTTACAATGCAAATAATATACTATATGTGGAATTTGCTTTTAGATTTTCCTAAGTGCTATTTCTCATAACTATACGCTAGTGCATTCATTCTACTTGTTATATAGTAGTTCATGGTATGACTACATCATGATTTATTCAAAGGATATATAGTCCTGGACAGGTAGCTAAGAGGAGGGGGAGCAGAAAGTATGGCATCTTTAGTTCCAAGGATATAGACAGGGAAAGTGCTGGAAGGAACTGGGACCAAGAGCCTTCGCAAACTGCTACTCTATGAAAGGAAGAAGAGAAGTGTAAAATCCAGCTACCAAGGAGTGGAATGAAGTGCGAGGTCTTGAAGCTGGTAAAGAGCTAGAAAAGCCTCCTGAAAATGTTTAATGTATCTAGGGTGCTTGGTTATCTAGTAACATCTTGCCTGGAAAGTCTTTCCCTTGACTTCTCTAGTCTGCTGCACTTTGTACCGTAAAAATAAAGGTCACAAGCATTGCTTTAAAAAAATCTATGTGAAACAACATAGTCTTCCAGTTAATTCTGAGTTACTTTATTCCAGACAGTTTGCTTTTTTAAATATTTAATTAATAAGATTAAAATGTGTTTTTTGGGTTTTTATTTGCAAAGCTTTAAACATTATATATACATTTACATATACAGATATATAAAGAGGAAATCACATAATTCCAGACATAGAAACATATTTAAGCTTAAACAATACTAATGTTTTTTTATCTTAAAAACTCACTCAAGTATTATCCTTTACAACATACAAGTCAGAAGCAGCAGATGTTACAAAACCAGGTGCCTTGCTCTAAAGCCGAGCATTTCTGCAGGCACAGATCCCCTGACAATTTCAGTGGCATTGCTGTGTAACCAAAGACAGTGAAGAATATATCACACTGTGCAGTTACTCACTATCAGCATGGAAAAAAAGACACAACAGAACAGCAGGATCAAATCCACAATCTTTCAGGGAGAAGGCAGTAAAAGAGTCAAAAGCATTTATGCAGTAAATAAACTGAGGCTGTGTTAACAGGTTTAATAGTCAGGTACTATTATGTCAGCTACCACCAATACCTAATAAATACACACTTGTGCCCTTCTTTATAAGATATGTAGTAAAATCACTCTAGCATTTATTTTAAAAAGTATTTTCTTTTTCTCAAAGTCATAAAAGAGCTTTGCATGAGGAGAGTAATCACCGGCATTCTGTGTTACCTGAAAATGCTGAGTAGTGTATACTCCCAGACCATCTCTATAATACACCATTAATTCTTTTGGGAATATTTGTGTTTAATAGAAAATATAAAATAGTATGTTTATTTATTTTTTTTGTTTCACTGAAAAGCATTAATTTTTCCAGAATTCACTTTTTAAAAAGGTAGATTTATATTGACATCTATACTATGTTTTATTCCCATCATGATTGATAGACCTATTGATTTTTATGAGGGAGGGGTTTTAAAATGGCTTAAATAAAATTCCATGGGCCTCCTTGGTGGCGCAGAGGTTAAGCACTGAGCTGTGGAGCTGTGGGCAGTCGCCCGGCCAGGGAGAATCCCACATGGCGCGGCAGACCTCTCCTGCCTTGCCCGCTGCTCCCCTCAGCAGTGTATTTCTGATCTGCCTGTTCTGCTACCCGATCTATCTCTGGTGAGCCCTCTCACCACCCACGCCTCTGGCCTGTACCCCAGCTTGTATGTATAAATAAAAAGTAAAAATAAAAAAATGAAATAATAAAATAAAATAAAATTCCATGATTCTCTTATCTAGTATTCAGGGATGGGCTCCAAACAAACTTCTATCATCATCCTTTTTTAAAAATTAAAGATTCCATGCCTTCAGTAGAGAAATTTAAGTTTTCTTTATATTTTCCCCTTCAACTTGTAACTAACATTAACAGAATTGAGACTTACACAGTGCGAAAGGGGGTCTAAGTTTCTAATTAATATTACTTAACAGTAATTTATAGGAAGCATGCAAACTCAAAAATAGAGTGGGAAAAAAAGCAAGTACGATCTATTAGAAAGGCTGTATTTGAAGTTCCAAAGTCCTCAAACTATAAAGGACAAAGCTAAGACATTTGAAGCATTAAATAAAAGTACAAGAGAGAAGAATTTCTCAATAAAGATATTTCATGAAGTTTTATTTGTTTTTGCCATTTTCTTATTTCTCATCAAGACAGAAAATATTTTTAAAAATTCAACCTTTCCAAGTTTAGATGAAAGACAGGAATCTTTCATCTAATCATGATGCAATAACAGGGAAGCTTTTTGATCCTAAGGGTATTTCCTATGGCAGACTGTTAGAACATTAGCCTCTAGTTTACAGAGATATAAGTTAGAACTAGTGAAATTTTATCTAGATATCTACCCCAAGAATAATGAACAGGTCTCCTTCAAGCAGCCTAAATTTGGAAAAAAACAAGGGGGGGGTTGAGGAGGAGGAGACCAAAATGGATAGTAACACAATGTTTCTGGTTGATGAAGTTTTAGCAACATCACTTACAATCAAGGAAATGCAAATCAAAACCACTATGAGATACCACCTCACACCTGTGAGGATGGCACACATTAAAAATACAGGCAACAACAAATGCTGGAAAGGATGTGGAGAAAAAGGAACTCTTCTACACTGCTGGTGGGAATGTGAACTGGTCCAACCACTATGGAAGGCTGTATGGCAATTCCTCAGACTGCTAAACATG
>PVIJ01017348.1:0-29659 GCA_004024925.1 Scalopus aquaticus
AAAGAATTTCCTTCCTCCATCGTATGTTCTTGACTTCTTTGTCATAGATTACATAAATGCAGGTTTATTTCTGGGATCTCAATTATATTCCATTGATCTGTGTGTCTATTTTTATTCTAGTAAACTGGAATAAAGCTACTGTAGTTTTGTGTTATTGTATAAAATCTGGAAGAGTGATATCTCCTTTCATCTTTTTTTTGTCATAATTGCTTTGGTTATTCAAAGTATTTGTCTTTCCACTTAAATTTTAGTAATGTTTGTTCTATTTCATCAAAGAATGCCACTGAACTTTGATATGGATTGCATTGAATCTATATATTGCTTTGGGTAAGATGGCTTTTTAACAATATTAATTCTTCTAATTTGTGAATAGGCAATGTCTTTGCATTTCATTGTGTCTTCTATTTCGTTTAACAATGACTTACAATGTACTTGTATGGGTCTTTTGCCTCCATTGACAAGTTAATTCCTAGGTATTTAACTCTTTTTGATGCAATTACAAATAGATTTGCTTTCTTTCTCTTCTAGCTTATTGTTTGCATATATTTATATGTTGATTTTTGTCATGTCACTTTACTGATCATTTATAATGTTTATTTGTGTGTGTGTGTTATCTAGGGTTTTTTCTTATTTTTTAAAGTTTTATTTTTTTTTTATTTATGCATAGAAGAACTGAGGTATAGGCCAGAGGTACAGGGGTGAGATAATTTGCCAGATAGAGTGGGGAGCAGAACAGGAATATTTACTGAAATACATTGCTAAGAATAGCAGTAGATGAGACAGGAGAGGTCTGCTGTACCATGTGGGTTAGCTCCCAGGCCAGGGATCAAACTCAAGCCATAGCAATAATAACGCTGAGACTTAAACCCTAGGACACCAGGGAGACCCTCCACTTTAGGATTTTTCTGTGTATGTTATCATATCATCTACGACTAGTGATAGCTTTATTTCTTTTCTAATTTGGATTTCTTTATTATCTTTCACTTACTCAATTACTCTAGCCAAAAATTTTGATTAAAGATCATCAAAGTTCATTCAGTTATACATAAATGAACATTAAGCATTGCTAGAAAGCAGAAAGTATAGTAAAAATTCTTTTCTAAAAATTAGATCTACTTCTTGAAATCCTGAACTCATAAATAGCTACATGGGAATCTAAAGACTTTTATAATAATTTTACTCAATCTGTGAATGCCTTTTAAGTTATAGTGCTAAAATGACATAACAATCCAGCTTTAAATGTTAGCTTTTATAAATGGTTCCGTTAGTTGACAAGTCAATAAAGACTTCACTGATGCAAAATTATATGTTACGGATTTATTTACAATCCATCATACTTCCAAGATGTTTCATATCATTAAAGTTATTCACTATAACATTGGCATCAATATCTGAATTCTCCACTTGTTTGTCACCTTGTAAATTTTTACCCCTTCTTAGAATTCACTGAATAGTAATCAATAAAGATATATCTTCCTACTGAAAGGTCAGAGGAGAGAGATTGTGATGTGAATGTCATAAATATGAATCTTCAAGAGACTTCTCACATAGATTCACTTTAGAAACATGCTTGAGAGAAGTACCTGAGAGAAGTACTTGAGAGAAGTAATTTTGTGAACCCTTGAGACTGACTTAGTGGCCTTGTAGTAGTGTGTCTGTACAGTTCGAAGATGATATTATAGAGAATAGATTTTTATATCTAAATAGACATGTATTTAAATTCTATGTTATTAGTTAAAGTGTGACCTATGTCAATTTAATTATCTTTTTTTAAATTTAATTTTTTCATTGTCAATAGAGGACATAATGAATAGACATCCCTAGGATTCAGATGAGAAATATTTTTTGTATCAAGAACCTACTGTAGAACCTGGCACAAAACTGTTGTTTCTGTAGAAATACATATAGTTTCTACAGGATGGGGGGTGTGTGGTTCTCATCATGGCAACCACTAACCAAAAGTATGTGCGCAGTACTGAAGAAAAGACTCTTCTACACCTGCCCACCATCATGGCCCATCCAAACAGCCAACAACTTCCTCCTTCCTGAACACCATTGCTCTATAGAAACCTACGTACTTCTTACTCTCATCCAACTCCAGGTATTCCTCACCACTGATATTATAAATTAGGATTGCCGTTCTACTGGTCCTCTTAGCAAGGCTAGTGTTTATTTCCTCACTTCTTTTGCTAACTTGTTAGATACTACACCTACGAAATCCTCCAATGTTATTAAGGGAATGCAGATTAATAAAAAACACATTGGATTCATCAAAATATTTTCGGATTTGTGTCCAGAAATAGTCAAAACATGGACTGAATAAATAACCACTGCTTAGGTATATGTACCAGATTATTAACATGGACAATGTTTATATTGCTAATTTTATGAACTGTGTCTTTTAAAATATACTGTTAATGACTCAGAAGTGGGATCAAATACTTTGTTTTGCTTTCCACAATAAAAAAAATGTAGCTTTATAATCTTTGTATTTAAAAATATAATAAATATAAATTATTTTCATTCCTATTTCAATTGGAATAGGATAGTTTTTTTCAAAACATAGGGTTCCTTCAAGGAGCTTTCCTCTGTTACTTGTTAAGTTATGAAAGAAAATGTTATGTATACGAAAAATTAAGAATAAGAACAAATTATTTTCTATTTTACTTCAAAAACTTTTGGCTGGTAAGTCACCTTTTAAAAAATAAAAATGACTACACCAACATTAGTAACTTCTTTTACTATTATTTTGTTGTCTTATGGAAGAACAAGACAAAGAGGAAATTCTGGGCACCAAATAATAATCATTTATACATGAAGCCATTCAAATATTTTTCATGTACATGATTTCATTTGAATTCTGCAGCTTTACTACTTTCTCAGTTTGGATTCATTCTATATCTTTCTTTTGTCTAATTGCTCTAGGTAGAATTCCCAATACTGTATTGAATAATAGGAGAGAGAGTGGGCATCCTGTCTTGTACCAAATATTTGTGGAAAATCTTTCAGTTTTCAGCATTGAGAATTATATTATCTATGGGTTTGTTGTGAATGGCTTTTCTTATGTTAGGTATTTTGTATTTTTCCACAGATTTTGAAGGTTTTCCTCATGAAGTAAAGTTGGATCTTATCAAATGCTTTCTCAGCATCTATTGATATCATCATGTGGATTTAGTCTCTACTTTTGTTGATGCAGCGAATTACGTTAATTGATATTGGGATCTTAAACCACCAATGTGTCCCTGATCTGACTCTCACTTGGACATGAGGTATCATCCTATTAATGCATTGTCGAACTCAGTTTGCTAAGATTTTATTAAGGATTTATGTGTTTGTGTTCATTAGGGAGATTGATCTGTAATTTTTCTTTTGAGTTGTTTTTTGTTTTGGTATTAGAGTAATGTTGATCTCATAAAAAAACATTTAAATCATTCCTTCTTTTTCAGTTTTTTGTAAGTGTATGAGCAAGTTAAGCATTAGTTCATCTTTGCAGGTTTGGCTGAATTCTTAGGGTTTATTGTTAAGAAAAAGAATTAGAATTAGTGGGAAAATTAGCAATTTCTGTCAAATTATAAATGAAGAAATGAACCATTATTCTTGATGTATAAGATCATTTTATAGATGTGTTTATAATTTGGAGATGAGATATAATAAATGTTGACAATCACTGGATGATGTAAAACATGTATACAATGTGTATTTATGTCATGTGTATAAAAATGATTACATGTGTGCACATAAATATGTAGATATACACACAGATATAAACATTGAAGTTACCAAGATTGGAAATTAGTATGATGTTTAAATTTATGTGCAATAAAAGTCATAACACAAAAAATGACTCTCTTGCTTTCCTTTTTTCATTTACAGAGATTACTGTGATGTCATGACTATTTATCATTAGTTTTGTGAAAACAGCGGGGTCCAGCTGCTGTAGCTGCAGCTTCCTCTGGGCATGACTTTACCCCCTCACTGATCAGGGGTCTCCCTGTGTGGATTAGCAGCTGGCAGTGTTTTACTGTGGCCTCTGGCTGCTCTGGTACATTCCCTAGCCCAGGTTCAGGGCCTCACTGGTCTGGGTTGATGTTGGTGGGGTTGTCTGGGAGATTGTGAGGCCCCTATCTGCTCTGAAACCTTCCCTTACATGGGTATGGGGTATCACTGGTCTTGGCAGACACTGGTATGATATGGCAGGAGGTTGCAAGGCCTCTGCAGATCTGAGCAAATGATGATGGGGTCTTGTGGGGTGTCATGAGTCTCCTGGCCACTCTGATGCCTACTCCTACAAAGGTCTGGGGTCACGCCAGTATGGGGAGCACTAGCAGTGTCTCATGATGGGTTGCAAAGCATTAGCAGGTCTGGTCAGGTGCTGGTGAGATCTTGTGGAAGGTCACATGGTTTCTGTCGTTCTGGGTGAGTACTGGTGGGTTTCCATGGAACTCACGGGGACGCTGGAATTTGTTTGTTTGTTTTTTAATACTTTTAGCTGATTCATTTGATTCCTTCAACCGTGGGGAACAGAGTAATGAAGAATCACAATTGTAGGTGATTATCTTTTACCATGTAATTACTAAATGATAATTTAGGTCACAAATGCTCCATAAAATCTATGTTCTCAAAAGTGTGGTCTTGGAGTAATACCATCACAGCAAATACTCTAGCTCTACAAGAGAACTACTGAAAGTCAGGATTCAGCATTTGTATTAACAAATCTTTTATATGATTCTAACATGCACAAATGTTTGAGAACCATTATTCTAATTTTTTTCTATTTGTTTTCACTAATGATGTACCATAACTTCCTTTTTAATTTAACTTTGGACAATACATGATTTCTACCCTTAGGTGTGGTCACTGTAATTCTCCAACCACCGAAGCACCCATAATCCATCACTAAATTCCTTTATGCTCTTCCCCTCCCCCCTTTTTCACACCTTCTCAGTTCCTCTTCCACCACTCATGGATGCCACATATCTACGGTCAGCCTTCAAGGATTGTCTTTGACCCTTGGTTTGTTTTTTCTATATTCCACATATCAGTGGAACTATCTGATACTTTTCCTTCTCTTAACATTTCGCTTAGCAGCAACTTCAGGTTCTATCTATGTTGCTGCAAATGACCTAACAACTTGCCAGCTGCTAATCCAGATAAAGGAGACCCCTGATCAGTGAGGGTGTGGAAACCATGCCCAAAGGAAGCTGCAGCTACAGCAGCTGGGCCCCATTGTTTTCACAAAACTAATGATGAGACAGTCATGACTTATCACAGTAATCTCCAAAAACGCAACAAAGGAAAGAAAGTCATTTTGTGTAAAATGACTTTTATTACATATTAATTTAAACATCATACTAATTTCCCCTCTTGGTAACTTCAATGTTTATGTCTGTGTGTATATCTACATGTATATTTGCACACATGTAATCATTTCCTTTATACACATTATAAATACACATTGTATGCATGATTTACATCATCCAGTGATTTTTCAACATTTATTATATCTCATCTCCAGTTTATAAACACATCTATAAAATGATCTTACTCAAAAATAATGGTCCATTTCTTCTTTTACAATTTGTATGATGTATTTTAAGTCGATTTAAATCTTATAATGATGTTTTATAATTTAAGATAAGATTTGTGTGTGTGGAAAGACTCAGGAACATTCAAGTACACTGCAGAATTTTTCAATTGGCTAAATTAAAGACTTAAGCAAAGATCTTTATAGATAAAGTGTTATTCAAACTATATTGTTTTCCCTGCTCTTCACTTATGATTAAGTTAATAGAACCTGCTATATTTAGTATATTTCATTAAATGTGCTAAAAACCGATAATATGCTAATTCTACTGCAATTTTTTGAAGCAAATGTAGGGTAACATGCTGTATTAGTTTTTAATTTGCCCGAGATAGCTCTAGTTTTAGGATCGGCTTCATAAATGTTCAACTAACTGTTCTCCACTCAGACAACCCATAGGTGGATTAATGCTGTGCTGTTGCTGTTGATATCTTGAATGTTTTAATAATTTTTTGAACAGGATTAGTTATTTTTCTATTTTGCACTGGAATCTGCAACTTGTGGAGCTGGTTTTGGTCCTAGGAAATGTTATAGTCCCAGGAAAGCTAAGATAGTTACTCTGCAAAGATTCTATATAACATCCCTTTATTGCTTTAATTTGATAGGACATTTCTATAACATGTAAGTCAATTAAATCAAGAATGCTTCCTTCTATCTCTTTTATGTCATTGTTTTTTAATTGGCAAGATCATTTAATCATGTTTTCATATGTAAGTCACAAGATCCTGATATAACTATATTTTTTTATAGTGAGTAGTATAACATACTTTTATTTCATGTTATAGTTCACAAAGCATTTTCAGGCACATTTTATTATTTGTTATTCTCAGGTGTGTGTTAACAAAAGATTAGTAATCATATCTCACAAAGGAAATTATGAATGGAGAATATATTTATTTGTAATATCTATTAATATCCTTTTTATAAAAAGTTCCTATTTTGGTTAACTTCAAGGTACTCACATGATGTCATGGAGTTAAGAGCTGTGAAAATATGCCATCAGCTCTCACAAGAAGCTAAGTCAGCCCAAGCACAGTATTGGATGTACTTCACATAAGGGAGATAGACTTATACTGTAAATGAAAATACCAAGAATGGGGAATATAGATGACATATTAAATGCGACATGTCTTCTGAATGGCTAGTGCCAAATTTTGTCCTCCATCTTCACATTCATATACAGTGTGCTTCCCCCAAATCACTGTGATTTTCTTATATCTCATCGTAATAAATCTGTACATTATACTTATAAATGTAAAATGAGAACATTTATATGTCATGAATAAAAATGATAAAATATATAAATTTCAGGGAGCATAATGAACTTAAATTAAAGGTAATTTTTTAAAGATGCTTTGATTAAAATCACTTGAAAACATTAGCCAGAAAAACCGGTTGGGCTGGAAAACCTCCTGCGGAGACCACCTCTTTCTGGGCTTTAGAATGCTAATGAAGAGGAGGGGAAGGATGGAATTTAAGGACTATTGACTGACAATCCCCAAAACCCCTCCCATACCTGTTGCAAAAAAAATCTCCAGGATGGAATTTAAGGACTATTGACTGAGAATCCCCAAAACCCTTCCCATACCTGTTGCTGAAAAAAAAAAAAAAATCTCCTACTGAAAAACTCTCTGGCCACACCCTCCCCTGCAAAGTGTCAGCATCTTGGCATACTGAGGGCAGCAAAAAACAAACAAACAAACAAACAAAAAAAGACCACAGCAGGTGGTGAACACGGCCCAGCACAGTTGTATTTGAATTTATCAGTCTTCAGTTTCAAACAGAGCTTGGTTATATGTCACATGTTACATATAACAAATCTCACCTTCACAATTTAATTATCAGTGGAAATACATTTCATACATTTTCTTATTTCTTCTTATAAATAATTAACCCTTGGCAACAAGATTGATGCTATTAATATAATGTATTGCTATTGCTTCTGTGTGTATATTAGGTGACGTATTTCCTTGTGTTCTTAAGGAACTTAAACCTCATAGTAACTCTACAGAGAAAATACCATTAAACCAAATGTTAGGTGGTGGGCCTCCCTGGTGGTGCAGCGGTTGAGCGCTGCGCTGTAGAGCTGTTGGCAGCGCGCAATGCGAGTTCGATGCCCAGCCGGGAAGACCTCTCCTGCCTCACCCGCTGCTCCCCTCAGCAGTGTATTTCTGATCTGCCTGTTCTGCTCCCCACTGTGTCTCTGGTGAATCCTCTCGCCACCCCATGCCTCTGGTCTGTACCCCAGCTTGTATGTATAAATAAATATATCTTAAAAAAAAACAAAACAAAAAAACAAATGTTAGGTGGTGAGGTTGAAGCTCACAGACAATAATGTATATTCCTTATACCTATATAATAATAATAATAATATATATCATTTAGATATATAGCCAAAGTCATTCAACTGAAAATCCAAGGTCTGGGCTAATTATCTACCAGGTTTCAAATCTCTGTTCATCACCATTCTGTTATAGTTTGGTATAAGGCTATTAGTTATACTAAATATAAAGTTGTTAGACTAGTAATAGGTTTTGTTTTCTAATTCCAGCAGTACCCTCACTATCTTTAATTCTTTTCATGACTTGCTGAGGCACCTAATCCAGCCCATTTTATATTAATCTACTCTCTCAGGGTAGGGAGACCCAGTTATGGTGGATTTAACTTTCCTTCTTCCGTTGGATGAATACTTCACAAGTTTCCAGTCACTGGACTTGAGATGACATACAATCAACTTGAGAAATCGTACTGTTGTCATTGAAACACAGAGAAAGCTGGAAATCTTTGATTGTGTCACCCAGCTGTAAGGCCCAGATGTTCATCTCCTGAAGCCCAATGTTTGTTGTATGTGGTGGTGGTGGTTTTTAAACCATTCTGATTTCCTTACTGAGTTTCAAAAGTTTGTAGAAGAATATAATTGTATCTTAAGGTTGCTATTATCAGTCATTTGATGCTGAATGTACTATTACTTTGTTATAGTAGTATAGTGGCTATCAGCTCAATTTAGGAGTAATGTTTTCATAAACAATTTTTTGTTCACTTGAAGTTCTCAAATACTAATTTACTCTATTGTTAGAATTTGGTTTCTATGTAGAGCTAGAAAATTAAAATATGTACAGCAGCACGTATACAGTGACTTTATTTAGTGTTGTCACCAATATATAGGTACAGATGTTCACTTCCAAGGATCAATATTTGTTCTTGTCAATTTTATTTCCTTTATTGAATTTAAAACATTTGTTGAGGAATATAATTTATCTTAAAGTTTACATTAAAGTCATTTATAATGTGGGGCCTCCATAGTGACACAGGGGTTAAAGTCTCAGCACTATGTAGCCATTAGCAGCCACTGCAGCATAAGTTTGATCCTGGGCCAGGGAGCTAACCCACATGGTGCAGCAGACCTCTCCTGTATAAACCGCTGCTCCTCTCAACAGTGTATTTCAGTACATCTGCCTGCTCTGCTCCTCACTCTGTCTCTAGTGAATCCTCTTACCTTCTGCATCTTTGGCCTACACCATAGTTCTTGTATGCATAAATAAAATAAATCTTAAAAAAATGCTCATTCACAGTTTATAAAATGAACTTTTCCATTATGGATACTATTCAAGTAATTTACAATTATTAACTCATATAATCTTTATAAAAATGGATGAGTTGGATACTGTGATTACCCTTTACTTATAACTGAAGGTCTTTAATAAAGGCAGATTATACTTATTTAGAGGCAACTGGCTAGTAGTGGTAGTATTGGGGTTTTTAGTCAGGTAGTCTGATTCTTAATGACAGCTCCTTATCTAAAATTTGACCTATTTGGAAGACTTGAGGATTTAACCTCTCTGCTGATGATCCAATTTTGGTACTTATTAGCTGTGTGTACTTGTCAAGTTATTTAAATTATTTGTATCTCAGTTCTCTCAGTTACAAGATGAACATAATAATAAATATAGTATAAGGCTTTTGAGAGACATAATTAAGACAATGAATGTGAGAGGTTTTAAAGAACTGAAAGAGTAAGGATATACTGATGTCAGCAGTTAGTAATTACAGAGATTATCTGGGAATTTTTTTTTTAATATTTATTTTTGCATACAAGCTGGGGAGCAAGCCAGAGGGGTGGTGTGGTGAGAGGGTTTACCAGAGACAGAGTGGGGAGCAGAGCACGCAGAGTGAACAAAATACACTGTTGAGGGGATAGTGGGTGAGGCAGGAAAGGCCTGCCATGCCATGTGGGAATCTCCCTGGCTGGGCATCGAACTCACACCGCCGCAGCCGCCGACAGCTCCATAGCGCTGCACTTAACATGTTGCACCACTAGGGAGGCCCTATCTAGGAATTTCTAAGACTGTTTTTTAAAGAATATTGAAAATTATTTGTTATTCTTTTTCTCTGCCCTTTACTGTTCTACTCCAAATCATCCTGAGTACATTACATCCTTAATCAGAGTTTTTCTGACAATTATAATTGGCTAGGTCCTTCAATTTAATAACACTTTTACTTCCCTATTATTGATAGTTTATTTACTTTAGATTATACTTACTTATTTAGGGTCCTGGTTTTAATTAGCCTATGAGTTTCAAGAGAGAAGGATCTTAATCAAATTCCCTAGTTATTCTTAGTATATGGCAAGGACATACAAAAGCAGATGCTTCATAAATATGTTTTGAGTAAATAAATGTGAAATATTTATCTTTTAAAATATGTAATACTAATTCCTAAAATAATTTTAATATTATTAAACTAAAGAGTTTTTTTGGCTAATGCTCATTATGTTTCAAGATTTATGACTTAATATGTTGGCTCTCAACTCTGCATCTGGTCTTTATGTTTTTATTTAATGGGCCAGTCTCAATATTCTTTGGATGAAAAATTGACTGCATATAGAGAAAAGAGTGTGAAGCTTGTATGAAAAGTAGTTATGGAGTTGTTTTCCAGAGAGGAGATAACAGAAGATGTGAGGAGAAAAAAGAGGTGATTCTTTATTAAAAAAAAAGTAATAGAAATAATTATTTACCCATAAATCTTGAAATAAATTTTGAGATTTTATATTGGGAGAGAAGAATGTATAATGGAAAGAAAAACAGAATTTCATCTTTTTTTTTTTTTTTACTTGGCAGGATAAAATGGAAAAAAAAAATATAACAATGGGGGGAGGAGATGGAGAAAACAATGTAAAATGAAAGAAAATAAATGATCTTTCTTAGCCAAGAATGGAGACTTCAATGCAAGTGAGGCATACTAGCCCTGAAGTAAACCCTCTGGCAATTACTGGATCCTAGAGAGAGGAGAGAATCAAAGATTCAAACAGAAAGATCCAATGCATAACCATTCAATGAGTTCATGAAACCCATTTCCTGAGCTCCTGGATGCACAACCAACCTCATATTTACGTTCAGCCCTGTGAATAAACTGTGGCCAATGAAATTTAGGAAGCCCTCTTCCAGGTTTCACCCATCTCTTCCTCTTTCCTGTCTCCAAGGAATATGCAGATCATACATCAAAGAACTAGAGGATAGTAGAGACAATACATTTTATTGTCTCTTTGTGAAAGGTCACTCACTCACCAATCATTAACATCCAAATTTGACTTTGTGTGATCAAGAAATCATTCTTATTAGATCATACCGTTAAGACTTGGGGTTTGTTTGGTATAGCTCCCATGTCTTAGATTGTATTCTTATAACCGGGTCCTATAAACTAGATGTCTTAGAACAACAGAAATTTACATCTAATAGTTCTGGAGGTCTGCAAGTCTGAATTTAGGTTGCCAGTTTGGTTAAATTTGTTGAGTCATCTGTCATGTTGCAAACTGCTGGCTTCTCATATCCTCACATGACGGAGAAGGGAAGAAAGTTTTCTTGTGACTTACAATGATACTAACACTAATCCAATTTATAAAGGAGCCTATCTAATCCCAATAAAATTAAAAAAAAAAAACACCACATTGGAGGTTAAGGTTTCAATATATGAATTATGGTGGGTGATACAGTCTGTAACATCTTAACATGTAACTGTAAGGCATTCCCATTTTCTAAAATACAGAATAAATGCTCAGATGTTTAACACCTTCGAAATTGTAGATTGGAATACTATTTTGACACTTCATTTAGCACTGCAGAATTAATGTTTTATATGAAACTTAGTAGATAGAACATGTGGTAAGAGTGCTTGATTTTAATTTTGCAAATTTAAAACAAATTCTAGGAAAAAGGATTGTGACAGAAACTGCTAATTTTTACACTAATGCTAATTATCCTTCTTAACAATAAGTATAGTAAGTGTAGTTGAGCACACTTGGCCATTACCTGGAAAAGTAGATTTTAAAATTTCCATTTGTGTGACCATAGAGATAAAACAGAATTGGTGAGAAATGCTCATGATTTTAAAGAGGAATGGACTGCCATTCCTCACTTTGTGAAATGATTAGGATGAGGATATTAGAATGAAGATCTTGGGAGTGAGGATTATAGAACTGCACTACTAGTCCTGGATTACATGCCTCTCCATTATTACTTGAGAACAAAATAAACATTTATCTTTCATTAACCATGTTATTTGGATTTTCTTTCTTATAATACTTTAAAGTGAGTCCTAATTTATGGGAGAAATAGACTAATTCAGCAATAGCCTATGGAATGAATGGCTTGCAGTCTCAGAAGGCATACTTAAAACTCCAGTTACTTTTGGCATATACACAATAATGTGTCTTATCTTACTTGATTGCCATTTAAATTACTTCTACACATAAAACTGATCATTTAATCAACGCATTCTCTTTTACTGACTTAGCAATAAAGTTATAATTTCAAATTCACAAGCTTATTGTGAGATATCTGTCAAAAGATTGTAAGTTTACTCTAAGATATAAGGAAAAATGTTTCTTGAGTTACAATCACTGATACAGGATAAGAAAATAATAATACTGGACCCACAGCTCATGATGGCTTTGTTAGGTCTGAGGAGTGCTGCCTAAGCCCAAATCTACGGCCTCCTCTCGCCTCAGCAAGTGCAGGCTGTGAGTTGCAGTTGTGAAGCTGGCAGCAGTGAGGTGTTTTACCCCCTGTCACCACCAGTGCGAGTGGCTCTGCTGGGGCTCTGGTGGCTGACCAGCATAGGCCAGCTCCAAAGGCAGTGGCAGGGGTAGTAGCAGTGGCAATTGCAGCAAACTTCCAGTTCTCTGAAGACCTCCAAATCTCCATGGACCTGCAGACCGCCATAGACCTCAAAACCTCTCTTAAACCTCCAGACCTTAGTAGACCTTTGCAGAGACCCAGCCCCTGTACCTGCTTTTGGCCCTACCTTTGTCATCACATGTAAGTAGCACCGTCTGCCCCAGCCTGGTCTCTGAAAGAGCTGTTGGCTGTTGGCCCATACTAATAGCTCATAAAGAGTTATAACACTGGTTGTTTGACACTGCCTCTTGTTGACTAGTCCTTTCCAGCACTACTAACTGGCAACCAACCCTCTGCCCAATCACTTTTGAGAACTATCCACCACTTCTGGTTGTCTGGAAGGACTTCCCAGTGCTGGTGACCAGCAGTTTGGCTTGGTGTCCAGTGCTATCCAGGCAGCCTTCAGACTATTGCTGTGGGCTACTATGGTGTCATCTCAACAGTCTTACACGTGAGCACCTCTAGTTATCAACATACATTGGATCCTATTAAGCTTATTGGTGTGCCCTGAGCTCCAGTGGCATTTTTTGGGACTATCAGACACTGTGGACACTAGCTTGGATGAGACAGCTAGCCACATGCAGCCTTAGACACTCTTATTTTCCAGAATCTCCTGTATGTTAAATAAACCCATAGCATTGGAATCTGAGCATTAGCGGTCTTGCAATTACTAGAGCACAGAAGATCCACAGAAGTGACCTGTCTCTCACCTTGACACTGTCCTTACAACTGTTTTATTTTGAATAAATCCTTAAAAAGTATATTTTAATTGCAATATAAGAGAAGTTTAACACATTTAATAAAACATCTTATTTGGTACAGGATGTTTTCTTCTGTGAAGAGACAATGAAAAATATAAGAAGTTAAAAGACTCACGTTTGAAGCTCTGTTTATTAATGAGATTGTGAGAATTCACTACTAATTTTGTGTTTTTTAAGATTTATTTATTTTTGCATACAATTCTGCTACTTATTTTTCTATGTATAAGATGGAGATAATAAGTAGAAGTTACTACTTAGATAAAGGGTAGATAATTTATTTACTAAAGTAACAATAATGATTCATGACATACTTCTAATTATCAAATAAATTTTACCTACTAGCCTTTCTAAGTTGGATAGATATGTAATTTAGATACATAGTAAAGATGCATAATATTTTGTGAGTAGTTAACTCTAGGGTTCAACAAAATAAAAGGTTCTTGATGTCACCAGCAATGTAAAATTTAGTAACTTTAATAAACAAAAAAAAAAGCCTAAATATATTTTATATGTATGTATGTGGTATATCACCGCATACATATAAGCATTGGAAACAAGCTTCTATTTCACAGATACTCACTTGGAAATAAGCAGTTTCAAGCTCCACTACAAGTTTTTACTGGTCACGTTAGTGATCTAAATAACCATATTAAAACCCCTAAACTTAACTGTGAGGGAAAAAAAGTTAATTTGTAGTGCGTGGTACAGAAGCAGATACAGAATTCCAATGTCTTCCTACTGTAAAAATGTAAGCTGTTATGCCACTTAATTTTTTAAAAAGATAGTTTCAATCATTTATACTAGACTATGATGAGTTAAATTTTGTTACTTTAATGAATCAATAAATAATTTCAAAATGTCTCATTTTAGGGCCTCCCTGGTGGTGCAGCGGTTGAGCAATGCGCTGTGGAGCTGTCGACAGCTCGCGATGCGAGTTCGATGCCTGACAGGGGAGAGTCCCACATGGTGCGGCAGACCTCTCCTGCCTTGCCCGCTGCTCCCCTCAGCAGTGTGTTTCTGATCTGCCTGTTCTGCTCTCCACTCTGTCTCTGGTGAACCCTCTCGCCACCCCATGCCTCTGGCCTGTACCCCAGCTTGTATGTATAAATAAATAAATCTTTAAAAAAAAGTCTCATTTTAAATATGATGAAGAGCCAAAATGCAGCCCACATAAACAAGAACTTATTGAAGTTCTCTATATATTGTGACATTCTAAATAGAGTCTAAAACTAAAATATTCTAGGCCAATCACTATAAAAAATTGCAAAACACTCATATATATGCATGGATATAGTAAATTTGTTTAAATAGCTTGAATTCTCTCAACTATTGATAATACTCATTACAGGCATAAATGCATGGACATGTAGAATTCTATTTTTCCTTTGGTGTTTATTGCTAATGAGTGGTTATGTTTGTCCCAAGATTTGTTCCAAGGAATAACACTCTTTAAGTCTAATGCCCTACACTACATTTAGAAGAAGAAGATTGCTGTTTTTATCATAAAGATCTTCTAGGAAACTATGATGAAATTTTGGAAAATATTATTATTCTTTAGGAAACAACAATTTCCACAACAACAAATTCAAAAGACAAAAAAATTAAATGAAAATTGTCTATTATGAATAAGTACTTGTCATGAAGATGAAGTCTATGCTAAATTATAATAGAAATGGTTAATATTATTGAAGATTACAATGAAAACAGTAGTGAACATATAACAAATATATTTTTGTTTATATAGTAGATATGCATGCATCCTTTCAATACTTTAAACATGCAATTATTTAATGATTTTTTAAATAAAAACGATGTTCAGAATGTTAAAATTAATGTCTACATATATCTTTATGTCTTCAAAATCAGTGTTTTTACCCCTTTAATTTTATTTGCCTTAATGGAAATTTATCATATTGGATATAACTCCTTCAAGAGCTGCATTTTGTTCCCAAACTTAGAGCTAAGTTCTTATGTGGGAGCTGGCCTAAAATTTATTTATTTATTTTTAAGATTCACCTCACCACCATCCCTTTTGTTCCCTGTACGTTTTGCTCCAATGTCCCTCTTTAACTTCAGAACCTTCAGAATATTCAATGATGTTCATTGTTTTTTGAAAGCATTTTATATTATGAAATTGTCTACTATGTAAATGTCCAGTGTTTGCTCTTGTAATTATGACATTTGCTCACCTAATTATCTCAAGTTACCTCCATTTAGTTGAAAATAGCTGCATTTCATCCTTTCTTATGGGTATATAATACTCCATTTTATGTATATAATACATATTGATCCAACTGTGTATCAGAGGACATTTAGGCTACTTCCATGTCCTAGCTATTATAAATAATCCTGCCATGTTATGAACATTGTGGAACATATGATGATCCATTTTAAAGAGCCTTGTCCAATTTTGAAAAGCTCTTTTCCTCTCTACACTAGCTTGCTACAGTGGTGTTTGCTGGCATATAATAGCTTTCAATTCACAGAAAAGATGATAAATATCTTTACTTTACTTTCTAAATACTCATATTTCAATTTGAATGCTCATACAAATGATAGAAGAGGGAAGAAGTGGAAGAATCATTTTAAAATATATAAATATATGAGGGATAAAATCCATTTTTTTCAGTATGTCCTTTGGCTACATCATTAACATTGTTGCTAAAATTTGCTGAGTATCAAGCAATATCCCAAACTTTAAATCACTATGTTTTTAAAGTTTTTATTCTGAAATAAATATGAAGCTATGAATATATACCACCCAGATATTTAAATAACGTCTCCATCAAACTACCTGTTCAATTAAAAAAATAATTTAGAAGCCTCTTCTTCAAAAAGGAGTATCTACAGAGAACATCAGTAGCTCTGATAGTTCCTTTTCCCAAACTGGTTTTCCATGAACATGAGAAAAAGTGGCTAGGGAACAGTTAATTTTTATTTCATTTTTCTCTAAAAAAAAAAACCCCAAAACAAACAAACAAACAAACAAACAAACAAAAAACACAACTTTTCAAAGCACCTAAGTACCTCTATGTCTCAAATCCAGAGAAGAACTGGGTGCATTTATATGTCAAAAAAGCTTTAAAAATAAATCTGTTTATGCAAAAAATATAAAAGCCTCTTAATGTCGGAACAGTCTTAGTTTCTATCAGGCTATCTCTGCACCCTGAGGAGAGCTATTTTTTTAAAAATTTTTTAAAGAATTTTTATTTATTTATGTATACCAACTGGGGTACAGGCCAGAGGCACGGGGCGGTGAGAGGGTTCACCAGAGACAGAGCGGGTAGCAGAACAGGCAGATCAGAAGTACACTGCTGAGGGGAGCAGCGGGCGAGGCAGGAGAGGTCTGCCACACCATGTGGGATTCTCCCCGGCTGGGCATCAAACCGGCATCGCCCGCGGCCAACAGCTCCACAGCGCAGCGCCCAACCGCTGCGCCACTGGGGAGGCCCCACCTATTTTTTTTAAATCAGAATTTTACTTTTTTATTTTATTGAACTTGCTTATTTTCTTACATCACGTTTCATTTCTTATACAGTTGATATATCCTTCAGATGTAGTCCCTTTGGAGACTTTTTTTTAAAAAAAGATTTATTTATTTATGCATACAAGCTGGGGTACAGGCCAGAGGCATGGGGAGGTGAGAGGATTCACCTGAGACAGAGCAGGGAGCAGAACAGGTAGAGAGACAGAAATACACTGCTGAGGGGAGCAGCAGGCGAGGCAGGAGAGGTCTGCCCCGCCATGTGGGAATCTCCTCGCCAGCCATCGAACTCGCGGTCGCCGCTGCCACTGCCGACAGCTCCACAGTGCAGCGTTTACCGCTGCACCAGGGAGGCCCCTGGAGATTTTAATGTCTGGATGAAATGAATATGTTCTACTATTGTCATCATTTTACTCTGGAAAACACAGCACTGATTAAGAATTTAACAGGCATCTGTATAGATAGAAATTATGAGTGATTTATTTATTGTGAAGCTAATACATACATGTTCTCTATTCCCTGAGAGCAACTTCTGCCTTAGGTATCTTGTCACATACATATTACCTGCAAAAGCTCATCCATCACACAGTAGTCCAGAATACATCATTCCCTATATTGTTTCAGACTTTTGAAAACAATAGCATCTCCTGATTAAAGAAGCACATTCAAAGGAAACCTGCCAAAGGACTGAACTTTCTTATTTACTCAGAATTTGTTAAGCTGTATAGGAGAGGACTTAAGCCTCTCAATCACTAGAATGCCTCATCCCACTTAAACAAAGTCCTTGACATTCTGATTGAAATAATAGTCTCAACTGAAATTATTCTTTTGTGTTTGTGTCAATACTTTGAAAGACCTAAGAAAGTTCCGTTCTCAGGGAGGGGAACTGAACAGGTCGTTCTTTGCAACTTCATTATGACTGAGATCTAATTTTTCTGTTCAAATACACTCACTATTACATTAAAATTGTATTTAATTTTTTTGTTGTCATTCATTAAACTCAGAGCTTATCTATCATTTTCCAGTTTTTTCCTTGTAAGTCTTAGCAAATCAAGAGGTAATATGCTTTCTATGGAAGTGTTCAAAATAAAACAGAAAGCATTGAAGGACTATGGGAAAATCAGTCCTTCATTTTTTTGTTTGCTTTTGAAGATCTCTTGTATTATGATTAACTATTTAAATGGTGTATAGTTTAAATGGATAAAACAAAGGATTTTAAAAGGATTTTTAAATGGATAGAGCAAAGTTTTAGAAATTAATGCTAAGTGTTTCAAAATCATCTTCGACGTGTTGCTCATCTTTCTATCGCATGTTCAGTCACTAAGAACTTCTGATACTCTGTGGAGTTAAGAGAATTACTATCTTCTAGCCAACTAATCACATTTTATATCACAGAAGAAAATCCCATTATCCATACCCCCCCCAATTCTTATTAATCTTTTTGCATACTGGTAAAGCCAGTAACTTCATGTCTTTATGAAATGTAGATAGGATTGCATCCAATCACATTTTAGAAACTCCTCATAACACTGTAACAGCATTTAACAAAACAAGATATGTAGATATATTTTGAGGTTATGAATAGTATATCATGATTTTTTAAACACTGGATATTCAAATATACATATAAAATACATATATTTTACAGGGAAAACATGAAAGACATTCACAAAACAAGGTTTAGTTTTTTAATTCCCTCAAGATCTGTGGACATAAAGTTAGAGGGTTTATAATAATATTCCTCCAGAGAAGACTGAGAAACATTCATACACCTAGTACATTCTAAACTCTGTATACCTTTTGTAATTTCTCACTACAAACTTAATATTTGCAACTTGTCTTTTTTTTAATCAATATCATATTTTCACAACTGTATTCTAGTGCATATGTTTTTCACTTTTCTGGAAATGCCTTTTTTCTTCTTTTGGTAAGATACTATTGATATTTCATCTTTTAGGTCATTTTTCACCTTCTTGGCAAATGCTCCTAGCTTATTGCTGGTTTATTATCTCATTTAATATCAACCATAATATTATGTTCTCTTTATGTGTTTGTGTGTTATTTCCACAATAGAGGGTAAGCCCCTTGAGATCAATAATTTGCTACAGCTTATCAAATTCATTCAGGCTCTTTAGGTTCTTTTAGTCGAATGGAGTTAACTAATTTTTGCCAACCTAAATAAATCCATTTATACCCTTGTCCTTGAATGGTCCCATAGAGATACTTATCAGACTTGATATCTCAGCATAGTGTGAGATGTTGGGATAAACATATTGAAAAGTTTTTTCGAACTATAGTTTCCATGATCTTGCATTTTGTTTAGGGTTGGGAGCACACCACTAAATTTGAATTGTTTCTTGTTTCTCACCTTCTTTATTTTTGGGTAACAGAAGGTGCCTTTGATCTTATTGTCAACTTCCTTTTGGGAATTCCCCCTCAAAAGTCATCTCCAAAAATGCTATCTCTTTTTGGTCTACATCAAGAAAATGTCCTTTTAATCTTTTCTCCTACTCACTTTATAGATAATGAAACTATGTCTCTGAGAAATTTAATTATTTACTCATGTAACACAACTAGGAAATTACAGAATTTGGAGCAAAAACAGCCATTTTGACTACTTTTAAACACATCACTAAACTGCCATTCCTTCCTATTCCCCAACACACATAGCTGTGATAATTTTGTACTAGCACTATTATAAGGTTTGAAATACAAAACACGGTAGCCAATTAGAGATTTGTACATGAGATCTTTTTTGAATCTCATAGCCAATATTCTGCAGATACCACTTATTTAGCTTAATCAGAAGATGAACTTTTATAATACACACATATTTATATTTGCTTTAACAAGGATTTAACAAGAATTGTTTTATACAATTCACAAATTTCATACCTTCAATATTTATTTCAGCATTTAAATCTGAAAGGATAGCTGAGGTTACATAAATAACTCCAGCAACAAAAATACAAGACTTCTTTCATCCCACTAAATGAAATTTGTTCTATCATCATTTTCACAGGTTCCAAAATTAAAAAGCTCAACAGTAACTCTGAGGTTCAATCAAAGTTGACAATTCAAATTCACTGGCACTTATTGAGAGAGCAGTGTACAATGAAAGCCTTTGCTCCTGCTCTCTCACAGCTATATTCACTTGAGCTGTCCTTGTAAACCAAGGCATCCCATGTCTCTCTCATGAGAAAAACTTACTCCTAGATATTTGCCTCTATATCCTTCCATATTTGAAAGGGACAGAATTTTCTAAGAATGTGGCTTATATCAACCTCTGGGTATAATGTGGCTGTATAATATATATATATATAGATATAGATATAGATATATAGATATATATATAGATATATATATATAGAGAGAGAGAGAGGAAGAATTGGTTTACAATACACTATATAATATGGAGGAACAGATTTACACATCCTCAGGTGTGTGTCACCACAAAACAGTCACTACCCAAACACCCATAATCTTGTACAATAGAAGATTGGATTCCCTTCTCCCCTTTGGGACATCTTCCCTTCCCTGTTAGCCTCGATTCTACCATCGGATTTGGGGGATTTGTTTTGGTTTATTTTTGCCAGCTTCTTCGTATTTGTTTCTTTATATTCCAAATATGAGATAAATCATTTCTTTTGATTTATTTCACTTACTATAATATTCTACAGTTCCATCACAAATAGCAAGAGTTCAACATTTTTATATCTCAGTAGTAGTCTGTAATGTGCCACAACTTCTTAATCAACTCATGTATCATTGAACACATAAGTTGATTCCATAACTTGGCTTTTGTAAATAGTGCTACAAAGAATATAGGGATGTCTCTATCCCTTTAAATTGGTGTGTTTGGGTTTTACAGGGAGATACCTAGCGGTGGAATTGTTGGGTTATATGGTATGGCTACTTTTAATATTTTGAGAAACTTTGATGTTTTACATGAAGGCAGGACCAATCTACGTGGCCAACAGTGTTAAAGTATTATTATTTTTCCACACCTTCACCAACACTTTCTATCTTTTTTTTTTTATATTGGCCATTCCTATGGGATTGAGTTGGTGTCTCACTGTGATTTTGATTTCCCTGATGTAAGTGATCAACATTTTTCTTGTACTTACTTGCACTTTCTTGGCCATCTGTATTTTTTCTTTAAGGAAGTGTCTCTTTAGCTCTTCTGACCAAATTTTGATTGGCTTATTTGTTTTCATTTTGTTGAGTTGTATTAGTTCTTTGGCGATTTTGCATATTAGCCCCTTGTTCGATGAATGATGTACAATTATGTTCTCCTGTTCAATAATGTATTTTCATTTTAACAATCATTACTTTTACTGTACAGAAGCTCATTAGTTTGATGTCATCCTATTTGTTTATTTTTGCTTTTGTTTCCCTTTTTATTGGATTTAATTACCCAAAACATCATTGAAGACTGTGTTTTTTATGGTTGCTGGTCTTATATCCAAGTCTATTTCTTAAATCCATTTTGAGTTAATTTTGGTGTATAAGATGGTATTCTAGATTCACTATTCTGCATGTGACTGTTCAGTTTTCCCAGCACCGCTGTCAAAAAGAATTTCTTTTCTCCACTGTATACACATAACTGGTTTGTTGTAGGATAACATAAAAGTTTAACTTTATTTCTGGTCTCTCAATTGTATTCCATTGGTTTTGTGTCTATTTTTATTCTAATACCTGCTATTTTATTACTATAACCGTAGTATAATTTGAAGCCTGGGAGCATGATACCTCCATTGCTCTTCTTCTTTGTCAAGAGTGTTCATGTTTTCTATAAATTCCAGTAATCTTTGCTTTATTTGTAGCTTTCCATTGAAATTTTGATAGAAATTATATTGAAACTATATGTTATGGGTAAAATGGACATTTTACAAATGTAATTCTTCCAATATGTAATATCTTTCCATCTCCTTGTGTCTTCTATTTCTTTTAGCAATATCTCATAGTTTTTGTTGAATAGGTCTTTCATCTCCTTTGTTAGATTTATTCCTCTTTTTTGATGTTATTGTAAATGGGATTGCTTTCTTGATTTCTCTTTCTTCTACTTCATTATTTGTGTATTGGGGTGTAATCACATTTTGTATTTTGATTTTGGAGACTGCC
This sequence comes from Scalopus aquaticus, assembly GCA_004024925.1. NCBI lineage: Eukaryota > Metazoa > Chordata > Mammalia > Eulipotyphla > Talpidae > Scalopus > Scalopus aquaticus. The sequence continues at coordinate 22,123 of PVIJ01017348.1, forward strand.
AGTTCACTATACTGATTTATTATATCTAATAGTATTTTTATTGGAGTTTTTAGGGTTTTCTATAAATAGTAGCATGCCATCTGCAAATAGTGATTACTACTTCTTTTCAAGTACTACTACAATTACTACTTCTTTTCAGTTTTGATTTCCTTTTATATCTTCTTATAGCCTACTTGCTATCGTTAGAATTTATAATAGTGTGTTAAACGCTAGTAGTGAGAGTGAATATTCCTGAACATGATCTTGGAAAAGACTTTCAGTTTCTCACCATTAGGCGTGATGCTAGTTGTATTATGTTTTTTCTACTCCTATGTCATTAATAGCTTTTTTTTTTTATCATAAATGGATGCAGAATCTTGTCAAAAGTGTTCCTTGCACTATTGATAGAATCATATGAATTTTACCTCCCCTTTTGTGGAAAAGGTTAATTACATTGATCATTAAACTCTTCTTGCTTGTCTAGGATGAACCCACTTTGTCATGAAATATGACCCTTTTAATATGTTGTTAAATTTGATGGTTCATGGGTGAATCAGTGGTGGGTAACCCACGGAGAATACACTATAATGTAAAAGATACAAATAATAATAAACATTTAAAAATGTTTGACTTGCTAAGATTTTGTTGAAAATTTTAACATCTGTGTTCATCAGGGATATTGGACTATAGTTTTCTTTGTTGTGATAGCCTTGTCTGGTTTTTGTATCAGAGTAATGTTGGCCTTATGTTTTTTTGAAACTTTCCCTTTTCCTCAATTAAAAAAAATAATTTGAAAAGGATAAGTATTACTTGCTCTTTGAAGGCTTTGTACAACTCACTAGTAAACCTATCTGTCCTTTGGCTTTTGTTTTTTAGGAAGTTTTTGATAAATCTTTCAATTTCCTTACGTGTAATTGTTGTGTTCCAATTTTCTATTTCTTCCTAACTGAGTCTAGGAAAGTCATATTCTTCTAAGAATTTTTCCATTCCTTCCAGATTTTCCAATTTGTTGGCATAAAAGTTTTCATAGTAGTCTCTTATGATGATCTGTATTTCTGAGATATGTGTTGTACCTACATTATTTTCTGTTTCTATTTACTAGAGTTCTCATGACTTTTTCTTAGTCAACTAATGAAAGTTTGCCTGCTCTATTTCAAAGAAAGTGATTTTATTTCACTGATCATTTAAATGATTTTTGACTTCTATTTATTTCCTTGTTCTTCTTGTTTTTTGATGTGAGTATATATTGTTTTGTTCCCCCCTCTTAGTACTGATTAACTCTGTACCTTACATTCCAGTAGATTTTGTCTTCATTTTGTTTATCACCAGATGCATTTTTTTTTATTTCTCCCTTGATTTCTTTGTTAATTCATTAATCATTCAGTAGTCCTCAGTGATGTTCAGTTTCCATACATTAGAGGTTTTTCTTTTTTTTCTTTTTGTTGTTGATTTCTAGTTTCACACCATTGTGATAAGAAAATATATTTGTTATTTCAAACTTCATGAAGACATTGACACTTGCTTGATGATTCCAAATGACATCTATCCTCAAGAAGGTTCCACAAGCACTTAAGAAGGTGTAGTTTTGTTTTGTTTTGGTTTTGAGGGTGTGATGCCCTATAAAAATCTCAGGCCCTTGTGTTCCTCCTTCTCTGGTGTTGAACCCCTCTTTTCCCCACCTTTCTTGTATGCTTCAGATCTATTTTCAGGTTGCTAGTTTTGTCTCTTTCTTGACCTTTTGTTTGGTTTCTCTATATTCTACATATAAGTGAAACCATCTAACATTTATCTTTCTCCTTCTACCTTATTTCACTTAGCATAATCCCATCCAGCTCCATCCTGCTGCCACAATGGAACAAGCTTTTCTTTTTGTTTTGTGAGTAATATTCCATTGTGGAAAAATACTACAAATTTTCCATCCATTTGTCTGTTTTTGAACATTTAATTTGCTTCCATATTTTGGCTTTTATAAATAGTGCTGTGATAAACATAGGGTGCATGTTTCCTTTCAAATTAGTGCTTTTATGTCTTTTGGGTAGATTCCTAGGTATGGAGTAACTGAATAATGTGGCAGACACATTTTTTAGTGTTCTGAGGAAACTTTACACAGCTTTCAATAGTGGTTGGACCAGTTTACATTCCCACCAGCAGTGTAAAATGGTTCCTTTTTTCCACACTCTCTCCAGCACTTGTTGTTTCCAGTTTTTTATTGTTTTTTTTTTTTTAATGTGGGCTATACTCACTGGTGTGAGGTGGTGTTTCATTGTGGTTTTGTTTTATATTTCCCTGAAATTTATTGATGTTGAATATTTTTTTCATATGCCTGTTGGACCTTTGCCTTTCTTCTTTGGACAACTGTCTTTTAGGTTCTTCTGTCTTTTTGGACAACTGTCTTTTTGGACAACTGTCTTTTAGTTTCCTCTGCCCATTTTTTTTTTTCCACTGGATTGTTTGCTTTGTTTTTGTTAGTTGTATAGTCACTTTGTAATTCTTTGTAGTTCTTTTATATGCAGTCTTTTATATGTAATTCTTTTATATCAGTATGCTGTGCAAATATTCTCTCCCATCCAGTAGGATGTCTCTTCATTTTATTACTATCTCTTTTGCTATACAGAAGCTTTTAAGTTTGGTGTTGGTTATTGTTGATGGGTGATTTGGTTGCAGGAGAACTATGAAAACTACACATGTGGGGAGAAAACAATTAGCGTACAAAAATGAATAATGATGTAAGAAAATTAAAAAAGGAAAGAATATAATTTTGTGGAAAAAAATCTCAGACACATTTAGTTTATTACTTATGTAAGAATATAGTTTCCTTTATGATTTTCTGTCCAGTTGCTCTAGCCATTGATATAGTTGGGATATTGACATACTTTATCACTATTGTGCTACAATGTCTTTTTTTTAGGTTTGTTAATGGTTGTTTTAGTGCTCATTCATTCCATGCATATGTACTGACAATTTTATATCTTCCTTATGTATTCATACCTTAATCATGATGCAATATCCTTTCCTTTTTATACTTTTTTAAACTGGAAGATAATTTTGTCTGCTATAAATATGAGTCTCCCTGCTTTTTAAAAAAAATCCAGTATTCATGGAAAATTGTTTGAGACTATATCTTTATATCTTAGATAGGTCTGAAACAATAGAAAGTTGAGTTTACATTTCCTTTTCATTGGTGAGTTTAGTTCATTAGCATTTAAAATGATCATTGATCGGGTGGGAGAGAGAAAAACAGTGGGGGGGAGGCGGAGGGAGGGAAGGAAAAGGGCACAAAATGGAATAGAAAAGAACACAAGGGACCATGAAGATGGATCACGGGTGAATTGGTGGTGGGCTACCCAAGGGGAATACAAAATGTAAAAGACATAAATAACAATAAAAATATATATTTATAAAAAAAAAAGCAAAAAAAAAATAAAATGATCATTGAGGGCCCCCCTGGTAGCACAGCGGTTAAGCTCAGCACTGTGGAGTTGTTTGCAGTGTCGAAGCATGTTTGAAGTCCAGCAGGGGGTGAGGGGGATTGCCACGTGGCAGAGCATACCTCTCCGTCCTCACCTACTGCTCCCCTCAGTAGTGTATTTCCGTCGATCTGCCTGTTATGCTCCCCACTCTGTCTCTGGTGAATCCTCTCACCCCGCTACATCTCTGGTCTGCACTCCAGCTTATATGCATAGATGAATAAATTAAAATAAAGCAATCATTGATATTCCATTTTGTCTTTACTTTCCTTGTTCTATTTATTTCCTTATTTTTTTCCGTGTGCGAAATTCCTTTGTTTTGATTTAGATCACAGTGCTCCTTTTAACATTTATTTTAAGGGAGGTCTACTGTTTGTAAATTCCTTCAGCTTTTGTCTGTGTGAAAGTTCTTTATATCACTCATATATCTTGCAGAATATATTTTTCTTGTCTGGCAGCTTTGACCTTTAAGTATTTTCAACACGTCATTATATATGCTCTTTGTATGTAGATTTCCTGCTGAGAAGTATGATATAAGCTAATAAAAGTAACTTTATACATTACTTACTTTTTAAAACTTAGCCACCTTCAATATTCTTTCTTTATCTTAACCTCTTGTTAGTTTCATTACTATGTGTCTTGGAGTAAGTATTATTGCACTTAGGAAACTAGCTGTTATTTTAGATTCATGGGCTGGTAAATTATTTTTTCCCCCAGGTGTGGGGGGATTTCCATCAATTGGTCATCTGTACCCCTTTTTCCTTCTGATACACATTGTTCATATTAGTTGTCTTATTATTGCTGACTAATTCTCAAAATGCCTCTCCATTTTTTGATACCTTGCCTCTTTTCTTCCAGCTGTGCTATCAGTGCATCGTTATCTCAAGGACACTGATTTGATAATCTATTCGGATAGCTTTATATAGAATTCTTGTCTCATTTATTGTGTTCTTTACTTCATAAATTTCTGCTATTTTTTAATTTAAAGTTTCAATTTCTACTTTACATTTATGTTATTTCTGAGCTCATTAATATTTTATGATTTTTAAAATCTTTTTGCTTAGCTTCAGCTTTTTTGAGAAATTTTGTGTTCTTTGAATTGACTTTCTATTTTTCCTTCTTGCTCTTTGAGTGTTTTTTTTTTTTTTTATAGCAGTTCTGAACTATCTACTTGGTAGGGAGTTATAATCTTCCAAAAATTTGTGTTTGGACTTTAGAGATTTGTTTTCATATTGTGATGTCATGTCTCATACTTCCATGTTATATATATTTTTGTTTGTCCAATTTGCTACTTTAGCTCCCTGTCTTATTATTGTTTTTAACATATTTGACAGTAAAGTTAGGAAGCTAATTTATTTTTCTTGCAGACAGTGCTATTGTTTGCTTATATATTTATTTTATTTATTTATTTATTTATAATTACAGTTGCTAAGTCTACAAAGTGTAGGGGGGGCTTGGAGGGATCCAGGTGTTTGTGTGGATGATTTGGTGTGGGTCTGACTTGTGTTGTGACAACTGCAATATCTCCCTTCTCTAAGATTTAGGATTCTCAGCAGTCCCTTTTATCTCAGTGTACTTTACAAAGTAAGCACATGTCTCAGGGAGTGGGAAGGGGTAGTGCTTATCAGAATGTCTACTCTGGCATTATCTTGACCTGGGACCCAAACTGTGTGGTGCCCCACAGCTCCTCCACAAAGGATTGTGCCTCCACACAGTCTCCATTACCCCACTTGCCTACCTGGCTTAATGGACAGCCATGTTGCTGCTGTTTCCTATTGTGGACCACAACTCCCAGTTTCCTCTCTCCATCAAACTATTTTTTAATGTAGTATGAATCTGCTCTGTGTCAACAGTTCTGAAGTTTGCATTATTCTCCACTATTCAAGGGATAATCAACCTTATTTTTTCCATAGAGCTGTTGCTCCAAACAGCGTCTCTTTAACTTGCTGTTCCAAGAGATATAGTTGGTAACAGGTCCTACTGTCACCTTTTGTGTGGTCTGTCACATTTCTACACCTTGACAGAGTCCATTTAACTGCTTGCCAGCGCCTTACACAGCAGGATTCTTTAAGTTCCCATTCAGGTGCATGTCAGTGTCTGCCACTGCCTACCCTGTTAAGGCTGCTTCTAGGTCTCATTCTGGGAATCAGTGGGGTTTTCTGTGACCTACTGCATTAGGGATACTTGCAAGTTCTACTCTGCTGCTTATGGTACCTCTCATGCCACGGGAGTTCTATTGCTCTACCTGGGTCAAATGCATGGCATGTCCCATTGCTTGTTAGAGCCTTGCTTTTCCTGATGTTGCTCCTAGTGCGTATTGTAATTGACTTTTCTTCTCTCAAGAACATTAGTTTTGTTGTGCAGTGACTATATAGAGGAGGTTAGTTTGGTAGCTTCACTTAGCCCTCATATTGACATTTCCTAATTTCATCATCTTTTTTTCCTTAGAATATTTTGTAATACCAGGACAAAAATTCTTTAAAAAAATGATAAGGATGTGAAAAAAAAAAGAGATAAAAACCAACTTGAAGATACACACTTGAAATTCTTCGTGTATTTGAACACCAGCATATTTATGTATGCTAATAAATTATATAATATTAAAAGAGTGTAGTAATTATTCCATCCAATATATAAATGATAGGAAGGCAGGCTCCACCCAAAGTTTGTGGATTAGAAAGTTTGGGATCACCTTGTCCACTAAAAACAACCATTAAAAAGTATTTACTTGGGCCTCCCTGGTGGCGCAGCGGTTAAGCGCTGCGCTGTGGAGTTGTAGGCAGCGGCGACTCAGGTTTGAAGCCCGGCCGGGGAGAATCCCACATGGTGCGGCAGACCTCTCCTGCCTTGCCCGCTGCTCTCCTCAGCAGTGTATTTCTGATCTGCCTATTCTGCTCCCCACTCTGTCTCTGGTGAAGCCTCTCGCCACTTCACACCTCTGGCCTGTACCCCAGCTGTATGTATAAATAAATAAATCTTTAAAAAAAAAAAAAGTATTTACTCAAGGAAGTCTAGAAGATCCCCCAATAGATTCCAGGCACTTTTCCACAGAGATCTTGAAATAAGGTTCGTGGTGCTGAGGGGAAGAAGTGGGAGGAAGTTAAGGGGAAAGTAACTGGGAGAGTAGTTATGCTAGCAGTTGGGAGTGGGTCACCCAAAGCAAGATAGACCACCTTAGCGCACTGTGAAATTCCCTGAGTAACTTTCCTAAAGCACAAGTGCTGGTATGATTCCAGGTCAGCGGAACCTCTGTGAGCAGACCTAAAAGACCTGAACCATGACTAGCACAAACATGGAAAGCTACTCCCACCCTCTTCCCATAAGACATCCATAGTGAGCCCAAAAGCAGTGAGAAAGACTTGGTGAGGTAATCTATGAAAATCTTATTTAAGTAACACACTGTGAACAGATCTTGCAAATGCAGAGGAGAAGATAAACTTGGACTATATCAAACTAAAAAGCTTCTGTACAGTAATGAGTATGAAGAAACACCCTACTGAATGGGAGAAAATTTTTGCACACTACAACCGATAATGTAGAAATACACAAACTCATCCGATACTATTGAATATCTCTATGCAAACAATTGGATAACCTAGAAGAAATGGGCAAAATTTTTAGATTCATACAACCTTTCAGAACTGAGTCAAGATGAAATAGAATGCTTCCTCTGTCTAATTATAAGTGCTAAAACTGAAAAAGTAATAAAAACATCTACCTAAGGACAAAAGCCCAGAGCTAGATAGCTTCACCAGTGAATTCCACTAAACCTTCAAAGAAGACTTAATATCTATCCTATTAAAACTCTTCAAAAAAACTGAAGAGGAAAGAAACCTCCCAACATATTCCATGAGGGCAACATTATCCTGATCTTGACACCAAAGACAGAACAAAAAAAAAATGAAAATTATACACCATTATCGCTGAGGAATGTAGATATAATAATCCTCAACAAAATCCTAGCAAACTGAATACAGAAACACGTTTAGAGAATCAGACAAACAATTAAGTTGCCTTCTTCCCAGGGAAGAAAAGCTAGTCCAACAAAAGAAAAAAAGGAAGAGAAAAATCACATGATCATCTGAATTGAC
>PVIJ01017349.1:0-29654 GCA_004024925.1 Scalopus aquaticus
TATTCCACTGATATTAATGATTCCTCTTACTGACTTTTCGTTTACATGCAAACACATGGAAAAGGGAAAAAAAAGTTACTTAATATAAATGTCAAAGGACCTATGCATATTTTATGAAGCTGATATAACTGATAAATCTAACAGAGACCAAATCAACTGAAAATAGATATCTGGGGGTAATTCTTTGATCAGCTAGAGAAATTTACTCCTAATCTAGTCAAATAGCATGCTTATATAAAGAAGAATGTTCAAATAAGTATACATTTTATATAAGATTTTATCATTTTCTCTACTTAGTTGAACTCCACTAGAGTCCTTTTTATGTCAGAGGAAGGAAAATGTGACCATTACTGTAATTCCTTTTTTTTCTGTTAGTGAAAATTGCAATACAAAATAGGTAATGCAACTCTACTGCTGCCCATGAACAGTAGTACCTCAGCATATCTCTACATGAAAGCTTATTTTACTATCACTTAAGGAACTCATTACCCTTTTATGAGGCTTACATGCTGCTTTACAAATATAGCACTCTAGTAACATTATGGAAGCATCATTTTTCTTGCCAGTGGCATTTTTTAAAGCAAGGAAAAACTAGTTTGAAAATAACTTCCTTAGTGTTCTTAGTCTTTTGTACTATGCTAATATTTTCCCAAAGTTTTGTTGAATTCTGAGTTTTATTTTAGTTCATCCACCATCTGGAAGTTATTAAAATGTGAGAAAGTCTGTATGATTCTGATTTAATTGTTGATATGAGAAACTTCTTCAGATAATCTTTAATAGAACAGGCTTGAGTTCCATTTCTATATAGAAACCAGTGGAAGTTCAGCATTAACATCAGCTTAACATTGACTCCATTTTGATACAAATACCAGAACAGGTTAATTCTGTTCCAAAAAATTCCAGCTAGATTAAAACTCAGATATAATACATTTACTGTTATAGAGACATGTGGTAAAATTTCATTTGCATTCTGCTCCAAGTTGTTGATTATTAATAAAATCTAAAATATGAAAATTATTGATCAATTTACTTTGCATAAAGGGAAAATTCTCAAGGTTTCCTTTAAACTATCGCTACCCTCACTTTATATATTTTTTCTTTTATAAGTAGGTTGAAGGTGGTGTAGTAGTAAATTTGTGGAAATTACGCAGAGTATTGATTATGTCTTGCAGGTAAATATTAATTCTCTTGGTGTCTTGATCAGAATAAGAACACAAAACCAACTTGATGAACAGTAAGAATGCTTCATTTGCTCTAGGGCATCCCAAATTAAGGTATGCCTCAAATCGACCTATCTTTTAGAAAAAAATATTAATAGTTATTATGATAGTATTATTTTGCCATGTTAATGTCAATTAGAAACTTTTATGAAATTGAATTTAGGGTAACAGGAGGTAACATCCCAGATATGTCAGAATGGACTGCTAAGAACTTGCTTATTCTATTGCTTTATGAAAATTACATAGTTCTGTGGACATCCTGAGCTTTCCAGAGCTAATATCTAACAACTGTTTAAAATATGAATAAATTTGAACTATTTATTAATATTAACCATCCACCATTTTATCAACTCCTACCTGACAAACTAAAGACAAAACAAAGATTTTTGTCTGTATCATTGAAAAGACCCTCTAAGATCTACCTGTTCAATGTCATTTATTTATTTATGTTTGGCTGGCCCTGATTTGAACCAGGATGGATGCCAGGGCAGCTGGGGTAAGATGACACTACAGGGATATGAAAAATTCATAACTATAAAATATCAGGTAATGAATAACAAATGTATTCACTATTTTGTACATTACATGACAGCTAACTTTAAAATGCTACATGTTTATTCTTACAGTGAAAGCTCATTATAAAAGTATTAGTAGACATTTTATTGCCCATCCAGGAACTTTTAGAAGGCTAGAGAAGACACTAAAAAGGGGACATCTCTAACTTGATATGGTAATGTTTATGGTAATATTCTAAACACTATTTATAATTTCATAGGTAAACATAAAATTTATCTTTTATTTCAAATTTCCAGATGGACAAACAAGGCACCTGTATATTTAGTTCATTTATTTCAACAATATAATATGCCAACCCAATTCTATTTTAACTGGATTTGAAGTTAATTTTAAAACTTTAGACTCTTAACTTTATAACATCATTAATAGACCTTTGATTCTTTATTAAGTAAATCACTATGGCAATAATCAATGTTCTCCTTTGACAAAAGTCCATACATAAAATTTGCATAACAGGAACTTGGTATTTCTCTACATCTGACTCTATGCATTGCATTCCCTCCTACATTTCTAAATATCACTTCATGGAGGTAATATTATATCATGTTCAGTTATGAAAAAATATAAAAAGGAAAAAACTGTTCAAAACTTCCAACTACCTGGTAGAATTGTATGACATATATTTCCTCATTTCTTAGTTTTACTTTAGCTTAGTCAAGTATTTTTTGGTTCAGGAAGTATCAATGTGAAATACCTTGTCGACACCTGGGGATTCGTAAAAACAGAAAACTGGGCTTTACCATTCTCATATTTTAGAGAATTGTTTTCCAGGAAATGAGCCAATATGTGAAACTTTTTATTAGGAGAAGTGAGCAAGAGAAAAACAAGTTTTTAGGTGACTGGCATTATCAGAGTTGGAATCCTAATTAATAAAGAACTAAAGGAAAATGAAGAGCCCACCATTGCAGAGTCATAAGGGGCCGAAAACTGGCTTTGACAGCTTTGACACTGATTCAAGCTGGAAAATAATTCAAACTTTATTTATTTTTCTTAAAGATTTATTTATTTATGCATACAAGAGCTGGGGTGTAAGCCAGAGGGGTGTGTATGGGGGTGTGTGTGAGAGGATTGATCAGAGAGAGTGGGGAGCAGAACAGGAAGATCGAGGGAAATACACTGCTGAGGGGAGCAGCGGGTGAGACAGGAGAGGTCTGCCGCGCCATGTGGGATTCTCCCTGGCCGGAGATCGAGCTCATGCTGCAGTGGCTGTGGATATCTTCATAGTGCTGAGACTTAACCCGTTGCACCACTAGGGAGGCTCTCTTGAACATACATTCTAACAAGACTGGATTCATTTAGTGTTTATAGAACCATGACTTATAAACCTCTTTGATGCTAATATGTCATAAGGCAAAAAGAATGAGGTGTGAAGTCTCCAAGTGAGCCTTTGTCCCTGGTGTTGTCCCTTTTTCTCCCGTTTTATGCCATATATCTGCTAGTAAATTCAGCCTTGATAGGTTTATTTATCAAATATTTCTGAGCACCTGAAATGTTTGAGGCACTGATTTAATTCTAGGTGATCCAGAGTTGAATATAGACAGAATATATACAGAAAACAACCTCTAATTAAATCTTGGGTAGTGACCACAGTGAAAAATGAAGATAGCAGGTGCTACTACTGGAGGAAATAAAGAATAAATATTCACAAAAGTAGATGGACACAACAAAAAAGCCATGAGCACCAAAGAAAGAAAATCTTAGCATGTAACATGTGTTTAAAAGCTGAGAAATAGCAAGATAAATTATCTGAGGAAAATATTTTTTTTGACTAGTAGTTCATGAAAGTAATATGAAAAAAAAAAAAGACCATTGAACAAATTATGTGGTGACCATCTGTTACAGAAATTTATATTTTTGATTTTCCGTTTTAATCCGGTAGAGATAGTTTAAACTAAGGTGATATAAACCAAATTACAGAATCATGGCAAGAGTATGAGTATGGATTCACCCAAACACCAAAAACCAGCATGTATTAATTTAACAACTAAAAATAAAAAAATGTTTTGGGGCCTCCCTGGTGGCTTAGGGGTTAAGTCTCATTGCTCTCACTATTATGGCCCTCCACAGCGGCCTGAATTTGATCCCCAGCCAGGGAACTAATTCACATATGGTGTAGCAGACCTGTCTTGCTTGCTGCTCTCCTCAGCAGTATATTGTAGTGACTCTGCCTATTCTGCTCCCCAATCTGTCTCTGGTGAATCCTCTCACCCTCCATAACTCTGGCCCAGTTCTTCTACGCAAAAATAAATAAAATCTTAAAAAAAATAAAAAAATGTTTTAAAAATATCTCCTTTCTCAAAGACATTTTACTTTTGTCTTCCTTTATTTTCAATGTCTTAACATCAATTGCATAGCATTTTAATTACGCTAGGTGCCTATCAAATAGAACTAAAACTTAAAAAATTCTAATAATTTGATTTATGTTTAATTAAGTAATAATATGTACCATTAACTACATAATTGTCATTTATCATAAAATGAGAAATATTATCAGGAATAAATTTAACATTAAACAAAGCAAAATGTATTATCTAAGATGGGTAACACTGATGGGCAATAGTTTCTGTAATGTGTGCATGGGGTAGTATATCAAAGAATTCTGATCAAATATACTGGAATAGTGTATCAACAAAGTCTAAATGCATTTTGTTACAGAACTTCTCAGAGATCTGATAGATCATGAAATCCAGGAAGGTACATATTATTTCCTTCTTATTCACCCTTATTTTAACTCTGTGTGATACTCAGAAATTGTTTATTGAACTAATATCCTAACACAATCTGTGACTCTTCAACATGAGAGTGAAATAATATGCACTAGTTTGCAAATATTTTGCTACAGAACCATTTCCCCCCCAACAAAGCATTTAGCTGTACACACTTTGGGAATGCCAATGTTTAATAATTCTGGAAAAAGTGATTCTTTTACTAGGAATACTTTTTGCCAAAGCTGTCTTTAGAGCAAATATTTAATTTTCTATTATAAGCAAAATACAGTCAACACCCATGAATACCTACAGCTCCAGCTATTGTGCAAAGTTTTGGAAATATTAAAACAGCTTCAATCAAGTCCCTGCTTCCAGATTTTGACATAGTGTATTGATACAATGTGTGCTTACTATAGTGTCAACCCTGGAATACAGAGGATCTATCAGAAACATATTTAGAAGACACTTTCCTCAACTGGGATGGTCAGGGATTACTTTTATAAGGTTTTCAGGCAGAGCTGAGACTACAAGAGCAGGTTTCAGCCAAGGGAGAGTGGCAGTGACATTGAAGATAGAGAAGGTAGCTTAGATTGAAGTGGGTGAGACAGTGGGTGGTTTGCCAAAACTTCTGAGGATAGAAGTCAGGGACTGAGGAAAATGTGAAGCCGAAAGTATACAAATGTGGAGCTGTCAGCAGCGACGTCGCGAGTTCGATGCCCAGCCTGGGATATTCCCACATGGCATGGCAGACCTCTCCTGCCTCGCCTGCTGCTTCCCTCAGCACTGTAGTTCCGTCTATCTGCCTGTTCTGCTCCCTACTCTGTCTCTGGCGAACCCTCTCGCCGCCCCACGTCTCTGGCCTGTACCCCAGCTTGTATGCATAAATAAATAAATCTTTAAAAAAGGTATTTATTAAAAAAAAAAGAATGTGTTCACTACCTGGGCCTCCCTGGTGGCGCAAGGGGTTGAATGCAGTGCTGTGGAGCTGTATGTGATTGCAGCGCGAGTTCGATTTGATGTCCAGCTGGGAAGATAACCACATGGCACAGCCGACCTCTCATGCCTCGGCCACTGCTCTCCTCAGCAATGTATTTCGGTTGATCTGCCTGTTCTGCTCCAACTCTGTCTCTGGTGAACCCTCTCACCGCCCCACCCCAGCTTGTATGCAAAAATAAATACACCTTCAAAAAAAAAAAAAAAAAGAATGTGTTCATCAAAGTACCAGGGATTATGGAAGCCTCACGGAAATGTAAGATCCATCTGCACAGAAAAGATAAACACGGAAAAAGTTAATTACTTATTAAATTGCAGTTTGAGGCAGCAAAAAAAAAAAAGTGATGGAAATAAAGCAAGGAAAGGCTAAATGGTATTCTAAACCTACTGTAAATTTCCTGCCCCACTCTGAGAAGGGTTATCCAGGGAGGGAGGTGAAGTTGGGAATTGTAACAGTGTAAGTTCCTTGATCTACCCCAAGGAAGGGTGGAGCTGGGCAGGGAGGTGAAGCTGGGAAAGACTGGGAAAAAGGATTGAGGACATGCAGGAAAGAGAAGCAGAGAGAGATGGAGAAAGAAGACTAGAGGAGGCACGTGGAACAGAAAGACGTGTGAAGAAACCATGCTTGCTTTTTGGCCTTGGACTTATACCAGGGACTTGGAGGACACAGGAGACGACACTTAAAAGAGACAGAAATCTGGGTGAGAGACCGTGGGGAGGCTGACAATGGTAGCCTTTATCTTGATTTTGATTTTGCTATTTTCCTTACAGACTTGCCTGGTCCCTCCTGCCCAGTGGATCCCCACCAGAGGTGCTTAGACTTGTGGCAGGCTTTTGAATCTTGGATGTCCTGCTTTGGGTCAACTGTTTTTGGCTGAGCTTTGCCACAAGGTGATGGGTAACTTTGGGTGCTTCATTTGGAAACTATATTCTTTCTCTTCTCTCTTGCACAGTAATTACTGCACACTAATTGTATTAAAGTTCTTTTCTGTTGAAGGTCTTAAGCACTAGAATATGTTTTGTCTTGATGCAGGGGATGGCAGAAGGCATTTAGAGCAGGCAGGTTTGGGCACTTGGGGTGCCCTTCATTTTGCCTGCTAACACTACTATGTGCCAAAAACTTTATTATTTAAGTTCACCCACTTAATAAGCCTATGAAGTTAGCAACTATCATGAACTACTGGCGCAGAAGTTGAGAACAATATAAGTATATTGTGTAAGAACCTATATTTTGCAGCTAGCTTCTGGGGTTTTAATACTCTGTGCATCTTACAATGTGACCTTGAACACTTGACTGTGGAGCTACAGATAAGGTGTTCAAATATAGATACGTATATATACATTCATGTGTTCCATTGCTCTTACCTGTATAAAAGGACATGCCTATTTTTATTGGACCAATATGTGTATTAAATAAATGAATACATGTAAGCATTTTAACCATATCTGGCACATGTAAGAACCAGAGAAAAACTTACTTTACAGAACAAGTAACTAGCCCAAGGTCATGCAGCTATTTTGTAGTAAAGTCAGGATTCATCTTGAGTCTGTCTGACATTAAAGCCCAGGCTCTCTTTTCACTATCTCAAGACAATGCATGATTAATTTCTAAATACATTGTACAGACAAGAATTTCCAGGGGAGATCAGAGCTAAGAGAATTCATTTCAGGTTGAGGTAGTCAGATCTTTATTAAAGAAGTGGGATATGAGTCAGTTCCTGAAAGATGAATGAAATTTTGAGAAATGAGGAAAAGAGGGAGCATATTAAATGAGTATATTGGCACGAGTAAAGAACACTTTAGACTTGGTTCTGAGCATTTCAAAAGATATTTAATTTATTAACTATTTTTTATTAAGGTAACAGTGTTAGAAAAGCACAAATATCCATAAATAGGTACTTTTTCTTCTGACTTTTGGTAAATCAAAATATTAATGTTTGGAAAACATTACTTTGAAATCTCACTGCACTGTTCATAAAATGTTTGTTTTACATTTTTTGTCATCAAGTTCTTTTCCACTGATATATATATATATATATATATATTAATTTTACAGTTGTGATCATGTGAAGAATCACTATTAAGCTATTGGTTAGTCTACTTCTAGTTGGCATGTCTCTCTTATTATATTATGTAATAACTGAAGAAAAATCACCACAGCTGATATATGGCAAATCTCACACGCATGTGAATATGCATGTCTATCCACACATGCATCCACATATATACACTAAAACACATAGATAATACTTTAACGTATGTCCTAATGTTAAATTAAACTTAACCATTATTCAGAGGCAAAATGCTTAAGCAACACTTGGATCATAGTACAAAATTCATTAAGCATTTGTATCAGTTAAGACATTTTTATTTTTAGTAGAAAAATGTGTTTGCATTACTTTTAAATCTATGCATAAAGAGAAATTTAATTGACTAAGAATCCAAGTTTCAAAAAAAGATTATATATTAAGCTCAGAGGAGTAATAGTAGCCAAGATTCAATTCTTATCAAATCATAATATGATAAGAATAATAGTAATAACCACTAACATTAATAGATACTCATGGAACACTTTAGACTTGGTTCTGAGCATTTCAAAAGATATTTAATTTATTAACTATTTTTTATTAAGGTAACATTAGTGTACAACACTGTATATGATTCTGAGATATAGGATCCTACCTCTTCAAGTGCATGCTACCACACCACATGGACCAGAAGGCACCAATAGTCCCTCCACCACAGTCTCCTGTGTTCCCTCTCCATTTTCTTTGCTACTCTCTCCCTCCCATCTGGTAGACTCAGTTATACAGTAAGATTTCAAAGTTTATTTTTGTGTGTGTGCTTTTCCCTGAGATGACAATGGTTTATAACACAATATGAAATTCAGGAGAATAGACTCATGTCCTCAGATATACATTATCACACCACATCCACCACCAGTGCACCCAAATCTCTTATCTCCTTTGTTCCCATCCCACACACCGTCTCTAGTAGTCTCAACACCACAGTTGTATTTCTATACTTTGCTTTGGTTTAGTTTTGTCATTTCCTTTTTTTTTCCTCTATACTCCACATAGAGAATGAAATTATCTGGTTATCTATCTATTTCCTTTTGGTGAATTTCATTTAGCATAATCCCCTCCAATTCCATACATCTTGTTTAAAGATTTCATCTTGTAATTGAATAATATTCTGCCTTGTATATGTACCACATCTTTTTTTATTCACTCATCTGTTGTTGGACACTTAGGTTGTTTCCATAACTTGATTATTGTAAACGATATTGCAATAAACATAGGATGTATCCCTTCAAATTCCTTTTTTTTTTTTTGCATTCAATGGATAAATATCAAGTAGTGGAATTGGTGGATTGTGTGGTTTATCTATATTTAATATTTTGAGAAACTCCCTTACTGTTTTCCGTAGGGACTGGAACATTCTACATTCCCAACAGTACACGGGGGTTCCTTTTTTCCTTTTTTTTTTTTTTTTTTGGAGTTGTGTGTGTGTTCAATATGGACATTTTCATGGCATAAGGTGATAGCTCATTGAGATTTTGATTTGCATTCCTCTGATGAAAAGTGATGTCAAATATTGTTGCATTTGTCTTTTGACCATCTGAATGTTTATTAGCTCTTCTGCCCATGTTTTTTTATAATTTTTTTGGTTTTCTTTTGTTGAGTTGTATGAGTTCTTTGTAGATCTTTGAATTTAGCCTTTTGAAGAATGTTTGATGTATCTTCTCCCATTTGGTGGGATGTCCTTTCATCTTAATGATAGCTTGTCTAGCTGTGCAAAGTAGAAGCTTTTTAGCTTGATGAAGTACAATTTGTTTATTTTTCTTGTCATTGGAGTGCAGTCCCCAAAGGCATAATGAAAGTCAATGTTGTGGAGAGTTTTTTCTGTTTTCCTCTATTATTTTATGGTTTATGGTCATACATCCAAGCCTTTAATCAATTTTGAGTTAACTTTTGTGTATAGTGTGATAGAGTGGTCTAGTTTCCTTTTCTTTCATGAGACTGACTAGTTTGCCCGACACCATTTTTGTTGAAGAGACTTCCTCTTATCATTTTATACTCTTTGCTCATCTGTTGCTGATTAACTATCTTACAAAAGTGGCTTTATTTCTGGACTCACTATTTTATCTCATTGCTCTATGTGTCTATTTTATTCCAATGCCATATTATGTTGATTACTGTGGACTTTTAGTATACTTTAAAGTCTGGGAGTGTGATACTCCATTTCTCTTCATTTTTTTAAAATCAAAATCTGTGGCTATTCACAATCTTTTTTTGGTTTCATATAAATCTCAGAAAGAAAATATAGAGTTATAGTCAGTTATTTAAAAGTGATGAATTGAAATTAAAAGCATTGAAAACAGAACAGAGATGCTCATTTTCCTCACTTGGCCAAACTGATTCCCCCTAATAATGAAGAGACTGTTGAGGCTTCTTCATCTTGGATTCTTTTCTGTCTTAGAGTCATGAAAGATTTTCTGATTGGATATCTGAAAATATATTTTGGAACAGAATAGAAATTTGGGTAAAAAACTTTAAAGATAAAAGGAAAACACTACAAGGTTGTAGGTGGACTTGAGTAATCTTTAATTTTCCATGTTATAAAATGCATGCATGTTTTAATGTACAATTATGCATCAATTACTGTTTCAGTCAACAAGGAACCACATATAAAACAGTAGTCATTATAGGTTATGCCATATGGCCTATGTGTGTAGTAGACTACAACATCTAGATAGGTACACACTATGATGTTCACATAGGTACAGAGTCAACCAGAGAAGCATTTTGGGAATATAGCCCCATTGTTAATGAACACATGATTTTATTTGTGTATTGTTTGTATTTATTTATTTTTAAACACATCTGATTCTACCTCTGGCAAAATGTGAAACTAGGGGCCATGTCACATTATCTCAACTACCATGCTGAGAATAATATTAATTTATAAATCTGTTGCAAGAATTCAATGACTTGATCCACTTACCATATTTTTAACAGTGTTGTGAACAAAGATAATAATAAATGTTAGTCATTATTTTTGTCTAGACTAGAAATAAATGCTGATTTATTTAAAATGAGCTTCTTGCTAGATTTCTTGACCATGTTGAGTCTCTTATCTGCACAAAAGAGTACCCTATATAAAGAGTTTTTGAAAAAGTTTTTCCTATCTTAATTATACTCTCTTAACCAAATCTAATGAAAATAGAAGACAATATTGAATAATATATCAACTCTGTAGACCACTATCTAGTTTTGTCACTTTTAATGCTAGTGGTAGTCAAACACATGATTTTGACAACCCAGAACACTTACGTTGTTACTACCACTAATTCTTTTAACTAGAAATCATGATAACATTGAAGTCATTTCAGTAGAAATAAGTTACATGTCCAATTTATTGTTTCTTAATGATAATAATTAGAGTCACCAACTTAAAACTGAGTGACTCTGTGTACCGGGAGTGGTTTTAAATCATTTTATGTTAGATAATTTGTTAAATTTTCAGAACAGCTATGAAATAAGTATTTCAATCTCCATCTTATAAGTGAGTTAATAGAGTCACAGAGAAGTGAAGTGATAGTACAAAGACTGAAATGTTAAAAAATAATGGAGTTTAAATTTAAACTAAGTCAAAACTTAAAATATGCTAATTTTTTCCATTGCATCATATTTTTTATTTCTTGAGGGGGGGAAAGAGTTTATGTCCTGATTTTACAGTACCATAAGCTCTTTTATTATTGCTTACCATTTGATAGAAACATTCTAATTTTTTATCTTTTATATCTAATGCCGTAAAATTATGTTCAAATTACCCACTAGATTTTTCTCCTCTTGTAAATCTGAATTGATATTAAGGAAAGTAAAACACTCTTATTATGTTTGAATATTTTGGTCTATGTGAATATTCCCCTTAAGGGGTTCTTTTCCTGTATACCCCATAAATCATGTAATCACCATGTGATTTTGTCATGCCAACTAAGTAGTTATGGATACATCACTAAATGACATATGATTTATAGTTCCGTTAGGTAATCTCTGATGGCAAATATCCTTTAATGTCTTCTTCCTTAGGACTAAGTGCCCTTTATATAAGCAATTACTGAGTTTTTAAAAATTGAAGAATAAATTTAAAATATGAAATCAGAATTGTTCTATGTATTAATAAGTGTGTGTGTGTGTTTTGTCTGATCAACATCAGATTAAGTTTTTATTTCTTGAGTTTAAAAGAAAACTTCATTTCTGTGTATACACAGAAAAGTAAAGGATTGTTATAAAGCTTTTTCAACTCTAACGGATATTGTCATATTCTAAAACGGTTTTTCAGTGAGGTATTCATATTGTTCTTTTAATTTTTATAAGAGTACAAAGTAATTAAAGAATATAAGTGTATATATATCAAAGTAACTTTAAAATATGCAGGGAATACAGCATCTTTTATCATACCTATTATTATAACTAGTAATTCAAAGTTATCATTCTAACAACACAAGTGCTATATAAAAGGTAATTCTTAGAATAATTTGAATTGCTAGAATCCATGTCTTAGAATAAACATTTGATATTATAATATAAAAAATAAAAAAAATAGCAGTGCATTCTTTAAAAGACAGTGAAAATAAAAATATTTAAAGACAATTATTAGTCTGTGTGAAGTCATAACTACTATTCACACAAACTTTCCTTAATATTTACTTTTATGTTTGAGGAATATTTTGTCCCTCATTTTTGAGAAATTGAACTTTGATTTCATGCAAAAGCAACTTTTACAGATCTTGTTCTGTCTTTCTCTTGTATTGATCTTTCATGTGTTTTAACCCTATCTCTTTGCATTCATATCTGCCAGTCAGTGTCAGGCTCCCTAGAACTGTACAGAGAAAAGGATTCAGAGAGCTTACAGTTTATTGGAAATATACTCTTCACAAAGATCTGCATAAAAGGAAGAAAGAAAGAAAGAAAATAAGCCCTGCACAAGAGTGAGGTTTCAGATAAAGTCTAGCTTTGGCCCAGTCCACAATAGAGGCTTAAAGACCAAAAACTGGAGTTGTTCACGTTAATCTACCTGCCCACCCATCCATTCCACTTCTATGAACAGTAAGGTGTACAAAATCCCAGCCTCTGTTATAGGTATTTGCATGCATATTTGTAACTATATTCTCATAATTTAATAGTGTTTAGTATACATATTTCCTTGAGGCCATTTTTTTCTCAATGTGGTTTGGGGTCTTTTCATACACACACACACACACACACACACACACACACACAAAGAAAAGAAAAAAGTATGTTTTATTTATATTAGTTTTTTCCTCGAATTATTGTCTTGTAAGTTATCAAAATATTTATTCTTATAAGTCATTCAAAATACTTTTTCTTTTTTTTAAGATTTATTTATTTATACATACAAGCTGGGGTACAGGCCAGAGGCATGGGGGGGCGAGAGTGTTCACCAGAGACAGAGTGGGGAGCAGAACAGGCAGATCAGAAATACACTGCTGAGGGGAGCAGCAGGTGAGGCAGGAGAGGTCTGCTGCGCCATGTGGGATTCTCCCTGGCTGGGTGTCGAACTCTCATCGCGAGCTGCCCACAGCTCCACAGCACAGCGCTTAAACGCTGTGCCACCAGGGAGGCCCCAAAATACTTATTCTTATCCAAAGTAGGAATAATAACAAAATTGGGAGTACAATTAGAAATTAGACATATCAGAAAACCTCCCTAGAGAAAATTTGAGATTATTTGTAAAAACAGTTGTATCAAAAGAGAATAAAAATTGAAATCTAGAAAGTTCTAGAAATAATGGCAATGAAAAACTACATATCAATCTCTAGGGAATATAATTAAGAGGGTGCAATAAGAATTAATAGTATGAAATATTTATAGAATACAGTATATAATAAAAGAATAAAAGAGGATTGCAACATGTATTTAAAAATAAGAAAAAGAAACAAAAAGCAAACTAGAAAATAATAACACAGTAACAGGTAAATTAGAAAATAGAAGAAGGCAGAACCACTAGGAAAAAATAATCATTAAAATCTACATGACCTACAAAAACTAATAAAGGGCCAGGGGCAAGAGTCTAATCATTCAGTCTTAGAAAACTTTTTAAAACTAATTAAAAAAAACTTTTGCACAATTCATGGAAATAAATTTGAAAACATGATGTAATGAAGTTTTCTAGGAAAAATAAAATTCCTTAAAATTGATACCTAAGAGAAAGCACCTTTAGTTAGAACAGTTTCTATACTGATATAAAGCTATGAAAAAGAACCGGGCATAAGTAGTCAAACAGAGGAATTTTATATAAGTTTCATTTCATCAAAATTATCAGTGAAACAAGTTTTTGTTTTAATGTATATTTCCTTGAATGTTAACTAGATGGATACTTTCTCATATCTTTATGATCCATATCATCTGGCAAATGATATTATTTGTCTGATGGGTATGTTATAAGTATCTTACCCCAGTTGGCTAAAATATTTTAAACATTATTAAGGCTATTTTTAAACAGAAGTATGCAGTATTAAAGTAATCAGCCCTGTAGTCTGAGGTTTCAGTTTATTGCTCTTATTCGGGAAGACCTTTTCCATCCCAAATTGTAAAAATTCTTCCTCTGTATTTCCTTTCAATATATTTGGAATATATTATTGGACATTGTGTGTTTTAATGTTCAAAATGTAGCCTTTTTCTCACATATAATCAATTGTCCAGTATCATAATTAATCTTTCCAGCACTGATTTGAAATCCTAGTTTAATGTAATCATGTATGTTATCCACATATGTATCTCTGTGATTTCTATTCCATTTAACTATTTGTATTTTTTTTTCTAACTGGCTAATATTTTAGCTTTGTAGTATCTTCAGTAATTTCTGTCAAATCTAAGAGATACAAACAAGCACGAAAGATAAATAGTAGAAATTACAGCAAGAGTATAATAAATCAAGTGTACATTGTTCTATTCTGCTCACCTGCCAGTGTCAGAGGGAGCTACTGTGTTTAACTGTATTTTTATTGTTTCTTAGAGTATCTCTCTCTAAAATATATATAAATAAGTTTCAATTTATTGATTTATCATCATTAAATATTATTTTTTATTTCCTGAATATTTAGTTTGCTTGAATTTCCCATACCTCCTGTCTTTCAACCCAATATATTCATTTCACTATTTTCAGTTATTTTTACTAGTATTTGTGCACAAAACATTTTCAAGTACTTTAGACAAATGCCAAGGAATGTGATTTCTGGATTGTTGAGTATGTTTAGTTTTGTAAGAAACTGTTAAACTGTCTTCTAAAGTGGCTGTCCCATTTTGCGTGTTCATGAACAATGAGAGGTTTTTTTTCTGTCCTATGTCCTCACTCGCATTTGCTGTTCTAAGGCTCCCATATTTTGGCCATTCTATTAGGTGTATGATGGTATCATTATTTTAATTTGCATTTCTTTGAGTACCTATGGTAAGGAGCATCTCTTCATATGTTTATTTGCCATCTGAACCTCTTCTTTAATGAGATATCTTTTAAAGATTTTGACTCATTTTTAAAAATGGGTTATGTTTTCAGTTAATTTATGTGTTCTTTGTGCATAAGGTAACATTGTTTTACCACACTCTATATGACTGAGAAATATAGGGTCCCATTCTTCAAAAAGAATAACTTTTTGATACGAGTCAGTCGTTCTCAGGTATGTGTTAGCTCAACACAACACCACCAAGTTACGCACAGTCTTCCGTGATAGTCTGATATGCCTTCTCCCCTTGCCTCTCTGCCCTAGTTTTTCTGCTCTGGTAGTCCAAGTTTTAGTCAGATTTCTAGGTTTGTATTTGTTTTTGGTTTCGTGTTTTTGATGTATTGTTTCTTTATGTTCGTCGTATGAGTGAAACCATCTAGTACTTGTCTTTCTCATTCTGGTTTGTTTCGCTTAGCATAATTCCTTCCAGTGTTGTCTGTGTTGTTGCAGGTAGCAAGAGTTCATTTTTATAATAGCTGAGTAGTATTCCATTATATGTGTGTGTATGTTTGTGTGTGTGTGTGTGTGTGTGTGTATCACAACTTCTTAATCCACCCATCTCCCCTTGCACACTTAGGTTGGTTGCTCCATAACTTGGCTATTGTAAATAGAGCTGCAGTGAACATAGAAGTGCATATATTCTCAATTTTTTCACTATTTGGTTAGAAACTCAGGAGTGGAATTGCTGGATCACATGCCATATCTATTTTTAATATTTTGAGACCTCCATACTCTTTTCCATAAGGGCTGGAGCAGTCTACATTCCCATCAACAATGGATGAGTGTTCTTTTCTTCTCTACATGCTTACTAACACTTGTTTCTGGACTTTTTGATATGGGTCATTCTCAGGTGTGAGCTGGTATCTCATTGTAGTTTTGATTTGCATTTCTCTAATAAATGATAGATATCTTTTTATGTGCCTATTAGTCATCTGTATGTCTATTTTGGAGAAGTGTCTATTTAAATTTTCTGCTCAATTTTCGATTGTGCTGTTTCCTTATTATTTAGTTCTTTGATTTCATTCATCAGAGATTTGTATTTTTCCTCATATATTACCTTGTACATATTTAGTTATATTTATACTAAAAGATATTCTTTGGGTGCTAATGTAAATGGTATTGTGTTTTTAACTTCAAATTCCACTTTTTCACTGCTAATATATAGAAAAGTGATGACTATTATATACTAACCTAATCTATCTTGTTTTATGCTATTACTTATAAGTTCCAGTAAAATTTTTTGTTGATTCTTTTCAGATGTTCTACATATATGATCATGTCATCAGTTAACAAAGACAGTTTTATGTTTCCTTCTCAATCTATGTACCTTTTATTTCCTTTACTTGTTGTCTTCCATTATCTAAAAGACAGTATGTCATTGAAAAGGACTACCTTGAATATTCCATGTGAGTCTGACAAGAATATGTATTCTGCTCTTGTTGGATGAAGTAGTTGATAGATGTCAATTACATATAGTTGATGGTGGTGCTAATTTCTACTGTCCTTACTGATTATCTGCTGGATCCATCTATTTTTGATAGAGGGATTTTAGATTCTTCTACTACGATAGATTTATTTCATACAAAGTTCAGATATTCATACAAATAGAAGGATATATATTACTTTTAGATTTTATCTCTCATAATTTGACACACTTTTATTGAATACATACAAATTAAGGATTGTTTTGTCTTCCAGGAATACTGACCACTGTACTATTATGTAATGTTCTTCTGACAACTTTCTTTTGATGTCAGCTGTTTCTGAAATCAATATAACTATTCCTACTTTCTCCTGAATAATATCAACATACTATATTTTTCTCCATCCTTTACTTTTAATCTATATGTGTGTTTTAAAATAGGTTTCCTATAGACAAAGTATAGTTGGTTCTTGTTTTATGACACTTTGTCAATCTCTTCTGATTGGTACAATTAGACCATTGACTTTCAAAGGATAACTGGTATAATTGGATTGGAATTTAATATATTATGCTTTTTAAATGGTTGCCTTTGTTTTTTATTCTTATTTTTGTCTTTATTCTTTCTTTTGTCTTATAGTTTTTATTAAGTATTATAAGTGATTATCTTTTCTCTCTTTTTTTTAGCATACTGGTTAGTCTTTAAAAAATTATTTAGTTGTTCTAGAGTTGCAATGTACATTAACAGCTAATTCAAATCCACTTTCAAATAGCATTATATTACTCACAGTATTGCATTCTATCATTGTAAAATATCCTAATTCCCCCTTCCTGTTCTTTGTATCATTGCTATCATTCATTTTACTTACACATAAGCATATATAAACATCGCATATATGTCAATATATATATATACACACATTCACACACATACATAATCACATACATTTTTGATATTACTGATTTGAATAAGTTTTTTTGGCAATAATTAAGAATATGAAAAAGAGAAGTGTTTATTTTACCTTCATTTATTTCTTCTCCATTGCTTCTTTTTGTTTATATAGATCCATATTTATGACCTTTATTATTTTCCTTTTTCTAAAGAATTTTTAACATTTCTTACGAGCAATTCTACCAGCAGCAAATTCTTTTTTTTTTTTTAAGATTTATTTATGCATACAATGCTGGGGTACAGACCAGAACATGGGAAGGCAAGAGAGTTCACCAGAGACAGAGTGGGGAACAGCACAGGCAGATTGACGGAAATACACTGCTGAGGGGAGCAGCAGGCGAGGCAGAAGAGATCTGCCGCACCACCGCGTGGGAATCTCCTGGGCTGGGCGTCAAACTCACGTTGCAGCTGCGGACAGCTCCACAGAGCAGCATTTAACCTTTGCGCCACCAGGGAGGCCCCACTACCAGCAACAAATTCTATCACTTTTTGTTTTTCTGAGAAAACCTTATTTTGCCTTTTGTTTTTGTTGTTAAAATAGCATCGCTTTATAACAAGTGTGCATCACTGACAAGATGTTAATGTATTATATTAAATTCACCACTAAAGGTAAAATTATATCCTTCATGTTACAATTATCTTCTTTTACCCCATTTATTCATTCTTTTTTCCCTTCCCTAATTGGTCTCATAGTCTAAAAGCTTATTTTTGTTTAATTTTATTTTACTTTTACATTTTATTAATGAAATGTCATTGCATTATAGCCATATATAAGTTCAAAGGTTCATTGTTGATAATCATTATGTATATATTATATTAAGGTCACTACTAAAAACTGCAAATCTGTCTTTCACTCTACCATTGCCCACTTTACCTGATTTACCCAATCATCCCTTACCTCTTCCCAGCTAGTAAAGATTAATTGGTCCTCTAGTTCAAATCTTTTTATTTTATTTAGTTGATGTGTTTATTTTCTCCATATGGTTATTGTGTGAGTGAAATCATATGTTTATTTATCTTTTTCCTTCTGACTTATTCACTTAGCATAATAGTCTTTAGGTGCATCTTCCTTCAAGGTACCTGCCTTTCAAACCTGATTGGTCCATTTTCCAAACCAGCTGCTTCCAATACTTAATTAGCATCTGTGAGAGCTATAACCTCGCTGCTGCCTGAAGGAGCTCGAACCCAGTCTGTGTTCAAAACCTGCCCGGAACTGAAAACCGAAACCCTGGAAGTGTGTCGAACTTGACCTGCACTGTCTCATGCTGGAGCTGGGCAGGTAAGCTCGGCTGTTTGCTGTTAGACAATAATTTCGGGAACTTCTTAATTGTAATTGTTTCAAATGTATTTCCTGTTCCCATCTTTCTTTCTGGTATTCCCATTATGCCTGGATGGTGCTGGCCAGGTTCAAACCTGACTCAGTGTCTCCAGAACTTCCGTATTTCCCCCTATCTTTTTTTTGTTTTGATCAGGGCTTGCCCTCAAAGCCAGCTACCATGGATGGAGTCTTCCAGGCTGGTGCCCCTCAGCTGAGAGCCCTGGGCCTTCAGAGACTAGGGCTGGTTAGGGGATTGAGCTGCCTGGAGTTAGGTATTTCCCTTCCCGGGGTCTGTTGAACTGATAATATTGTAGTGGGTTAGACTTTGGTTAATTAGTTTACCCTGAGACAAGCCCCACCTTAAGAACAAAGAACTCTGAAGTATTTCAAAGGCTTCTTCATTCCTTTTGCATGCTGAAAGCACAAGGAGATTTGTGCTTATTTTCTGTGGGAAGCTGTTGGAGCTCTTAGAGGTCAGCTTCATCATGCTGTGCCTTCTCCACTGCTGACTCGGTCGCCCCAAAACTTCTAAACCTCAGACTTGACTTGGCAACACTGTTTACCTTTCAGGTGTCACTACCCCACCACTGGCTTACTTTGTGGCTTCGACTGTGAATTTTGCTCAGGTAAGTAAACTCTTTTATTGTTTGCTTGTTTGTCTCGCCATTTTGGGGACGTTCGACCTATGTTCTCTTTGTGAATCAAAAGTACGTGTTGCTTTTTCAGTGTGTTCAGCTTTTACTTGCTTTTTAATTTTGATGGAGTGGTGGTTTGCAAGCTTGTGGAAATAGAAATTGGAAATTTGCTCATTCGTATTTGAGATTGGTTCGTGTGTTTGTTTGAGTTGTGGGTGTGCTTTAAGTGGCTGACTATCCGGGTGAGGCTGCAGGCACAGGGGTGAAAGAATTCACTAGAGACAAAGTAGAGAACAGCTGTTTCTAATGCTTAATTGGACAGAAAAGGGAGATTTATTGTAATACTCTGTTCAGCGAAACCGCGGGCGAGAAGGGAGGTCCGTGCTGCAAGAAGGATTTGGGGTTCTTTTTTAATAACTTGTTTGTAGGGTCATTTCATGATTGGAGGAATCGGTTTGGGCCAGTTGTTGGGGTGTCAGGTTTCAGTGGGCCTTCCTCACAGGTGTCCTGCCTGGTTCTGTTTGCCGTTTCTGCCTTTCCCAGAATTCTTGAAAGTTCCTTGTTGGTCATGTGGACCCCGGCGAGGTTCCCATGGCAACTCTATTGGGGTCTCTTATCTATTTTGTGTCTCCCAGGATTGTTCAGCTGCACAGAGTGCAGAGACTGTTTTAATTTTACTAAATGATACCCCGACACTTTATCTATTTATTAATACAATTTCTTATCAGATAGGCTACTTACAGATATTTAATTTTAATGTTTTCTTCCTGTGTATGGCTAAACATTGTTTTCTTCAGAATGGTGGCTTAAAACAACAATGGCATATTGTGGCTTATAATTTGTGGCTGGTGGAATGCTTTTTCTGTTGGTTTTGTCTAGACTCAATTAGGTAGCTGCATGAAAATGGCTACGGCAACACTAAATTTCTGTGCACAGGAACAAACTGAGAAACTTATATGACTGTATATATATGTAATTAAGATCCATTTTTTAGAGAAAGGAAAGAATGCTAAAGATCTTTGTGTAAGGAGATACAAAACATGTTTCTATATTTAGTTTAGCAGAATTCTGATGTTTTTTCCTACATAAATCTTGGTCTGTTAATATTTTAAATAAGTTATTTTATATATTTTTAGAATTTTGTCTATTGAATGTGCTGCATAAGTTTTGTATAATAGCACCCATGATGATATAGTAATTATTAATTTTATTAATTTTCTTGCAGAATCACATTTTGACTTTTTGATTTTTCTCTGCCTATTTCTAGCCAATGATTTGTGCTCTTTATCAATCTATTTATTCCTTTTAATTGCTTTTGTACATTTTTAATGGTCTCTTTTAAAGAGGATTAGGCATTTTTTTTAAAAAGGCATTAGAAACTATAACTTTCGTTTTTAGTATTTGCTTAACATTTCACAGATTTCAACATGTTTTCTTTTTAATATGCTTTAAGATATTTCCTAATTTTTATTATTTCACAGTGACTCATGGATAATTCGAATTGTTTCGTTTAATCTTTAAATATTCAGTATTTTCTAGATTTTTATTATTAATGTCTATTTCAGTTCTTTAAACTCATTAAGTGTACTTTTTGTAACTTTAATCTTTTGACTTGATTGAGACTTGCTTTATGATTAAGCATATTATCTATCCTGGTAAGTGTTCCTCCATATGTGCTTAAAAAGAATGTTTGCTACCATAGTTGAAAATAATGTACACTAAATTGGGTTATATTATGGTGAATTCCCTTCACATCATATAGCCATAAACTGTGTTCCTTGGTATTTACCTAAATGAATTGAGTACATATCCACACAAAACACTGTTGATTCAAGAGATAAAACAGTTTAAACTGCCTGTAGGTAGTGTATGTCGAGAATATGAAAGGTAATTGGAATTGAAAAGGTTTGAAGGAAGATTTTTAGAATCGTTCCCAAAGTTAAATGTACCATCGCTGTGATTAGAGTCATAATCCAATCTTCTAGACAGCATCACTCATTTATTTATTAAATACCTCTGTGAAAAACCTCTGTAGTACTTACCTATTCAACTAGAAATGTACCATTCAATTTGTTGATAATTTGATTTATTTTTGTATTGTGTTCTATTAGTCTTGATCTAAGTCTATTTTAAATGTTAAAGCAGAGTGCTTGCTCATTTTTTATTTTCCTGGTTAATAAGGATATCCTATCTCTACAAACTATGATCTTATACCTGTGTTGAAAGGAATATCAAAGTTCATCTAATCTGATTATCATGCGTAGTGAGAAACCACTACAACAGAAAACCCACCAGTGCTGACTAGCCTTTGCTAATACATTTCTCATAACAAGAATGCATTCTCTCCTGAGAAAACCAATTCCTTTATTGACCTATTAAAATTACTTAACATTGACTATAAACGTCTTGGTTATTTAGTAACTAATCAGAATGCAAGTATTCATACTGTTTAGAAAATACTATGTCAACTTAAAAATCAAATTTGTTAAATAAATAACCACCAGCTGGAACATCACTCTCTGTGTCTTTCAGGGCACCTATATACAAAAAGTAAAGTAAATGCAACAGTGAAATACATTCTGCATCTGTAAATATATGTAAATATGCAGAAACTAACATATATGGTTATGAGAAACCTGTTTCCAGTGCAATTAGGCAGGTTTTATCCAATAGTAGGGCAGACTATTATCAAGATTCAATTGAAATTCAAGTTATCTGTTAAGAAAAAAAAATGTGTAAGATGCAAAAATCAAGTAATAGTGAACAAATATGTAAGTGATTTCTTTATTGACTCATTTAGCTGTTATTTGTTGGTAAATCTGACATGTGTCCCCATTCATCACTAAAACTCCCAGAAATGCAAATAAAGGAAGGGGTGGCTATCCAGAGGAACATGCATTTTATATCTCATCTGTTGTCAGAAGGGAGGATGGGCACTGGAATACAATAAATGTCCACTAAGTGAACAATAATTTGTAACAAGAAAATGGACAGAAAATTAATTTCAGTAAAAGAGCAGTGATGGAAGCCAGTGGCTTATTTTGTGATAGGACTTGTTCCAAGGTTGTTCCCAAGGGCCTTGATAAAGCAGCAGAAGCAGCTGTGGTGGTCTTGGCCGTCTTCTCAAATTACATTAAGATGGTGGCCAGTGTCAGACAGAAATAAAGTTCAAGCTATGCTTTCTAGAATATGGGTAGTATTTCATTACTCTTGTTATGCATCATTGACATACATTCTGCATCTGTAAAACCTCTTTGCTTCAAATATTTTATTATGTAACACATTATAACATAAAATGTAGTTTTCTATTTATGTAAGTTCAGCTGTTTCAAATATTAAAGTTGTCATTGGCAAGATGACCACTGTCAATTGTATAATCATGTTAATTTCACTAAACAACTCTTCAAGAAAATTGTTTCTTTTTTTTTCCTTTAAAAAATACTTATCCCATTAAACCAACATATGATCCACTGGCTCAGATTAAATATTCAGTATTAGTTTATTTTTATTCTACAGACATTTCTGTTTTTCCCCTTAACATTGAGCATTTTATTTCATAATATTCTTATTTAAATAAGCAGTCTTTCTTGTTCTATCTTGGAATGTCAGTCTCTAAGCATTTCTCATGGTTCCTTGGTGGGATGGTCACTTAATGATCAAATTAGAGTTCACTGAACCAGATCTGTGGTAACAACAGTTACTAGGCTACAGTTAGTTCTCTTTTTCAGATTTACAGAGCATCCAGGTGGAGTTCATTACTGTGAATCACCCAGCATGGTCCCCTGGCAGCAGATTAAGAAAACAGCCTAAATTAGAGATGGCTGCACTGCTAAACTTATTCCTCGTTCAAAATGTAAGGCCCCCCTACGTTTAGCCACATACATCTTATCTGTAGCAACCTTCTATCCAGGGATGTCTCTATTACAATTTGCTGCTGTATTTGTACAATACCTAAAATATTTATGAACCTGAAAGCTGAAAAATTACAGATTTGCAACTAATACATTCCACAGCTGCATGTTCTTGGTTTGCAAATTTATAACTTGGAGTTTACTACTAACAAATTCCAGTTTTTGAACAATTGGATATATTTCTCCAACTCTCTGTGTTGCCTAATCTCTGTTACTCTCACTCCCCAGACTGGGATGGCTGCAATGGTGGCAGTGTCTCTGGGGAGGAGGAGGGGGTGATAGAGAGAACTATATGCCATCAGTCACCAACAGCCCCTCTGGCTGATTAAGTAGCAGGTGTTAATAGGAACCCAGGGGAGTGCTCTCTAGCTCCCTTTAGCTGGGAAGATAGTGACATGATTCAAGGCCTGAAGGGTTTGAGGCCCTTTTAGGGAGGGAAGTGGACTTATAAAGTGGAAAATAATAGAAGAGCATGCTGTTTTGAAAAACCTCTCCTAATGCTTTAAAGATAGGCAGTTTTTGAAGAATTCAACAATGAAAATTGTGATACAGATATGCCAGGCATAAACACAAAAGAATGAGTAAATGTCTTAATCTCTGAAAGCACTGCTCATTTTCTGTAAGTTTGAATTCAGTGGTGCTTTATCATAAATAATACTTCAAGATTTAATTCTTGTTCAGGGCAGGCATTTACTAGGTGGATACCCAAGGAAGTTGATGTTATAAAAATATCGTGGAATGGTATTACAGATTTCAACATTACAAAGCATATATATGCTTATATGTAAATAGGCAAAACTCAATAGAGGTGATTGATAATTCACGTCAGTGAGATTTATTTAGGTATAATATACTCTAGGCATTGTTTTACCTATAAAATTAGTTTGAATTTTGTTTAGAGGTTTTTTTCCTACTAGAGTTTTATATTTGATATATGTAGTTTTAAAACATTTTTAGAACCTTATTGACATTAGTATCCCCAAAGTACTGTCACGCTTCCTCTGTTCATGACGTATCATCCCCTGATCAGTGCTGACCACTGACAGCATTGATCAATTTGTACTTTCTTTAAATTTTTATTTACAGAATATTTTTACTTTAATGTATTCTAATTTATTTAATTTAACATGTTGGTGAGTTGCAGCATTATTGCTATATAAAGTTACTGTTTTTTCATCATCATTTTTTGTGTAGTGTTCACTAGGTGAATATATCATTACTTTTATATATGATAAAATTAGTGTCTATTGATCCTTCCCAAATGGATATAAGAAAGTTGGTGTGAGCATTCCAGTGCATGTTTTCGGTGAGGATAGGTTTACAGTTCTATTTGGCACAAACCTAGGAGTAGAGTTGCTAGATCAGACAATATACAGATGATAAACATCAGTAGATTTTGCTAAAGGGTTTACTTTCTTACCAATGTCTGAGAGTTTTGGTTGTTCACATTAACACAATTAGTATTTTCTTTCTCTTTAATTTTGGCAGTTCTGCTAAATGTATAATGGCTCTTTTTCATTTTTAATTTGCATTTCCCTGATAAATGAAATTGAACCCTTTTCTACTATGTATTGTATTGTATATCTTCTTTTGAGAAGTACCTGTTCAAGTCTCTTGCCCATTTCTATTGAGTTTTCTGACTTTATTCAAGAACAAGTATTATTTACATTCTGGGTACAAGTCCTTTTTCCATATAGGAATTAAGAATACTCTCTTAAATTTGTCTTTTACCCTTGATATAATTTTTTGCAAAAAAAAAAACACCCTAATTTTGATATAGTCCATTTATCACTATTTTCATATGGTTAACACAATTCTGACTTAAGTAATAAGTTATCTATTAAATTAACTTTTAGGAATTTTGGAAAAATGTTTAAGTATGTATTGCTTTATAAAGTGACCAAAACCAACAGGAATGTAGTAGAGAGTTAACCCATAAAAAAACAGGAACTTCATTAAGTCAGAATCATATTTGTTTTTTTAACATCTGACAGAATCTGGTCTATATACACGGAGATGCTGAAGCAGAAATACATAGTTACTAGGTAAGGACTCAGAAGATATAATTCAGGGATTCTAGAACAGACTGGAAATGAGAAGAAAATCTCAGAAAGGAAGGAGACACGGGGGGGTAAATAAAACAAGTCGTTGGAAATTTTACTCCAAACTTGTCAGAGGAGACTCTAAGTAGTGAGGCTGCAGGGAGCAACTGAAAGTCTGAGGTAAGTATAAGTAGTTTTGAATTGTTATCCCCTGGAGTGGAAAAAAAGTTTATAATTTTAGTCTTTTTAACTTTTCTTAGAGGAAGATAAAAAAATATAAAATTTCCATAAAATATCCAGATAATAGAAAATTGAGAAGAAATATGAGAAAGAGAAAAATCAGACCCATAGTCAAGGAAAAAAAACAAATCAATTAAAAAGTACATAATGACAGGTGTTATAACTAGCAGACTAAGACTTTAAAGCAATTATTATAAATATGCTCAAGAAAATAGAGAAAAAGTCAGCTATGAAAACTGAAAAGATGGGAATCATTAGCATAGAAATGAAATATGTAAAAATTAAATGGAAATTCTAGAGCTTAAAAGTACAGTGTCTGTAATTTTTAAAATAACGGTTGAACTTAAAGGTAATTGAAGATGGCAAATGAAAGTTCAGAAGACTAGCAGGTAGAGTACTACAAATAATTCCACTCAAAGAAGAGCGTGAGAGAACTGGAAAAAAAAAAAGAAAAAAGCGAATAGAGCCCACAATATCAAATCAATCAAGTCTTCTAACACATGTAATTACAGTGTCAGAAAGAAAGGAAGTATAGTTTTTAAAATGTATTTTAATAAATAATAGTTATATTGTACCCAACCTAGGAGAAGACATAAATACACAGATCTAAGAATCTCACCCAAATGCAACAAGATAAGTATAAGGAAAACCACAGTTAGCACATCAACCTTCTAAAATTCAAAACTTTAAAAAGTAAAAACAACTCAAACATGTAAACGAAAAAGTATATACTGTGGAGAAAAGGTATAAATAACAAC
The DNA here is from genome assembly GCA_004024925.1 of Scalopus aquaticus. Classification (NCBI taxonomy): domain Eukaryota; kingdom Metazoa; phylum Chordata; class Mammalia; order Eulipotyphla; family Talpidae; genus Scalopus; species Scalopus aquaticus. The sequence continues at coordinate 26,303 of PVIJ01017349.1, forward strand.
TGATTTCTCCTCTAGAAAAAAATTGAGACAGTAAACAATGAAATGACTTTTAGAGTGTGAAGAGAAAAAAAAAATCTATAGCCAGTAAAAGTAATCCTAAAAAATGAAGGTGAAATTTATATTTTCAGTTGTTGCTATAAGAAATCATAACACAAAGCTAGTAGTTTTACAACCAGATTTTTAACAGTTCTGGAGATGAAAGTCTGAAATGGGTGTCAGTGAGTTAAAATTGAGGTGTTTGTAGGATTGCCTCTCTCTTCTGTATCAGGTGCTAGGAATTAATTTTCTTGCTTTTTTCAGCTTTTAGAAGCTGCCTACAATATCTGGCTCTTTGTCCTCTTCAAAGTCATCAGTTGTGTCACTCTGACCTTTATTTGCCACATCTCTTCTTGGTCTGACTCATATCTCACTGTATTGCTTATATAAAGTTTTGTGATTACATTAAACACAGTTGGAAAATCCAGAAAAATCTACTCATTTTAAGATTCTTAATCATGCTGGCAAAGTCCTTTTTGACAGGTAAATTAGCCTATTCCTAGAAATTAGGAATAGACATCTCTGGGAGCCACTATTCTGTCTGTCACGGTGAAATGAAGACACTTTCAGGTAAATAAGTCAGAATTTCTGGCATGGATATCCACCTTTGCTAAAGAAATTCTTAAAGAAATGGCACCAAGTAGAAACTTATATTTAGAGGCGCATTAGATGTGGTAACTATTTACTATGTTGGCAAATGTAAAAGATTATAATTTTTCTTCTTAATTTATTTTATGGTTAATACCTTTTGTATCCTGTTTAAGAAACCTTTGTCTAGTATCCCATTATTTTCTATAAGTTGTTTTAACATTAATATTTAGATTTTCAATCGTTCTAGAATTTATTTTTGTCTTAAGTGTGATGTGTTAAAATATATTTTTCTCATGTAAATATCCAAATGACTCAGCAAAGGTAATAAAAAAAAACTTCTTTTTCTAATGGAATTGCAATTTTGACTCAGTTGTAAATCAATTGATGGTTTTGTTTAGTTCTTTCTGGACTCTTCCTTCCTATCTAATGATGAGTTTCTTTACCTTTATACTGATACCATGCTCAGTGACTTTGCTTCCTTATTTGTGTCATTTAGTTCCTTAGTTTTTTTATTGTGTTGCTGCTGTTTGGTGTTTTGTTGGTACTATAATTATCTCCTCCAGATTTACTCATCAGTGTACTCTTACTACACTGACTATTTTGAGTTTGTTGAATTTTTGTATAAAATTTAAATCAGCTATTCAACTTACATGAAAAATTTTTGAGTTTTGGCTAGGATTATATCGAACCTAGATAATTATATGGAAAGAGCTGACATCTTTGCAATATTGTTTCTAATTCAGGGACATTTATGTACCTCCAGTTATTTAAGTTTTCTTCAGTTCTCTTAATAATTAAAAATTGTAATTAAAGTTTCTTGTATATCTTGTACAATTTATTGCTGGACAGTTAATATTTTTGATACTATTATAAATAATATCACTAAATTTTATTTTATATGTTTCTTGATATATGGGATTTTAATTTTTTATAAAATAGACTGATACTCAACTCATGCTATCTGCTTGGATAATTTGTAGATTCTTTTGGATCTTGTAAGTATAATGTATCTACAATGCTGGCTCAGACCTACGTGGCAAAGTTTTCAATCATTTTTGCTGTGTTATTTAATGTAGGGTTTTTAATGATAATCTTTATCATGTTAAGGAAATCCTAACTGATACCTGTTTTGCTAAGAGTTTTATCTTGAATTGTGTCTACCTATTGAGAAAATCACGTGGCTTTTCTCTATTTGTCTATTATATTTATTATTTCCAAATGTGTGATCCCAATAATCTCTCCTTAACTGACAAATTCAGACAATATAACTTGATTTAATAGTTTGTTTGGAATTACTGCATCAATGTTCATGTCAGAAAAAGCCCACAATTTTTCTTTACTATTACATAATGTCCTTGTGATGTTTTCCAATCAATATTGTGTTGGCCGCTCATTTTCAATTCTCTGAAAGAGTTTGGGTAAATTTGAGCTTATTTCTACTTTAGATATTCAAAGAATTCACTGATGAAGCCACTAGTACCTGATTTGGGGGGAAGGAAGGAGGAGGGGAGGAAAAGGAGAGGAAAAGAAAGGGGAAGGGAAGGAAAGGAAAATATTTTGGCTTTACTACTGAGAGGCATGGAGAAGAGGATTGTGTGGCCAGGTAGATGGATAGACTAACAATAACCCAGTAAAGGAAGTCCTGCTTCCACCATTGAATTCTCAGAACTATAGCCTGCACTCCTAGCGCAGAACACCAGAGCCAGCACTAGACCCATTGCCATTGCTCTGAATCCAGCTCCACCTACCATAAGAGATATCCTCTGATTAAGGGCACATAATATCTGTCATCCAAACTGGGATTCTTGAAAGTGAAAGAGGTTACTAACATTAATAATTAAATTGGGAAAAAAGGCATAAATTAGGGGTATCCCAGATTAAACAAGATGTATGATTACCCTTTGTATGATCCTCATGATGCTGGTATTGCACTTGAGTCCTCAGCCTTGGCATCATGGAACGTTGTGTTACAGACCCCACCAAGCTGATAGGAAAGCCAGGGAAATGTACCTGTACCTAATATTTTTCTCTCCTGAAACGGAAATTTACCTCATTTGGTAGGAAAATTCCTCAAAGGAAAAGAGGTTTCTGTTGCTGTATAGGCAAAAAGATCACAAATATAAGTTGCATTAACTTTAAACTACTCGTTAGGTTATCTAACCAAGATAGTTGAATTAAAATAAATGCATGATGTTTCCTCTATGCAAACACCCAATCTGAAGAAGAAGAAATTAAGAAATCCATTCCCTTCAAAATCGAAACCAAAAAAAAATCAAATATCTGGGAATAAATCTAACAAAAGACATAAAGGACTTATACAAAGAAAACTACAAAACTGTTGAAAGAAATAGAAGAAGACACAAGAAGATGGAAAGGCATCCCTTGTTCATGGATTGGAAGGATAGCATTATCAAAATGGCAATCCTACCAAAAGCAATTTACAGATTTAATGCTATCCCAATGAAAAATCTCAATGACATTCTTCAAAGAAATAGATCGACTACTGATGAAATTCATATGGAACCGCAAAAAACCTCGCATAGCTAAAGCCCTACTAACTAAAAAGAAAGAAAATGGAGGAATTTCACTCCCTGATTTCAAATTATACTACAGAGCCATAATAATTAAGACAGCATGGTACTGGAACAAAAACAGACAGAAAGACCAATGGAACCGAATAGAATACCCAGAATTAAAGCCACATATCTATGAACAACTAATCTTT
>PVIJ01017350.1:0-29650 GCA_004024925.1 Scalopus aquaticus
AAAAAAAAAAAAATAAATAAATTTCCAGCTTATGATCTGAATAAGGCACCAAAACTTCTTTCTTTTATGACCACCCTAAAATAAGCCCTTCTCTCCTACAGCCATAAGGTTTTCTCAAAAGCAAACCTCAAAACTAACCCTTAAGGGGATTCAGTGACAAGGCAAATTGAATTCATATCTTTTCAGGCTTTCAAGTTAGTTAGGGCATTTATAGGGAAGAGAGGGTGTGGTTTACAGACAAATTCTAATGAAACTGAAAGACTTCAACTTTAAATTCTGCTTTTTTTTCCCTTTTTGCCAGCCCAAGCTGCTGTTCTTCTGTCCAAGGAAAAAACTCTGTCATTAACTAAATTACCTATTATAACTATTGCCTTTCAGGACCCTGACGATCCTCTTTAAGATTTGCCCTGCCATCTCTCATTGATTCTAGATGTAGAATCAAATGTAGTCCCTGTAGACCTCAGAGGTATAAAATGAAAAACACCAACAGAATTGTAAGATGTTGGCAGTTTATGTTGATAGAAACATGGAGGAAGTTTATGGTATTAAACCATGAAAGTGTTGGATCAGGGAGGAAGGAATATAACACAAACTTTGGAAAAATATGCTGACAGACATGCTAAATAGACATTCTGTATTCAATATGCTGGCACAAGAGACTGGGGATGACTGTCAGAATTGAGCCCTTGTGGGTGGATCCCTTCAGTGGGGAGTGGCCAAGTGTGACCCTTAACTACCAGGGACAAGATGGTGTAGGTAGGCGAATAGAGAAGAGTAAGAGCTGGGATCTGAATGGTTTGACTCTCAAAGTTCTTTTAGTTTTGGTAAATTGACTGTGGTGTTTCTACAAGTGAAATAAAGACTCTTGAAAAGTCCTACTTGTTGTGTCAATAGCAAAGCATACAGCTAGATTCAGAATGTTCTGATTCTTCAATATGCTGCCAAGGTTGTGACAGAAGAGCTTTCTGGCCTCACTCCCAAAAGCATTGTCTAACATTTAACCAGATGGACAATGCACCCCGAGAGTCCTGTGATGTGGGGGGAAACTAGAATGTGCCTCGAACATGAAACACTACACAGATTACTTAGAATAGTTTTTTGTATATGTCACCAAAAGTCAAGCAACAATATCAAACATAATTAAGTGGAACGCCATCGAAGTAAAGAGCTTCTGCATGGAAAAAGAAATATCAAAATGAAAAGGCAATAGATGAAATGAAAGAATATATTTACAAATTATTTATCTGACAAGGGATCAAAAATGAAATTCATACAAATCAGTAGGAAAAAAATCACTTTAATATGAAAAGAGAATCTAAAAAGTTATTTTTCCGAAGAAAGCACACAAATGGTCAACACACGCCAGAGGAGTATAAATCAAAACAGCAATGAGGTAGCCCCCCATATATGTTAGGATGGCTGTCTTCAAAGAGACAGTAGATAGCAACTGTTGGTGAGGCTGTGGGAGAAAGGGAACCCTCTTGCACTGTTGGTGAGAATGTGCATTGGCAGAGCCACCATGGGAAATACTATGGATGTTTGTAAAAAATTAAAAATAGAACTACCATATGATTGAGCAATCCCATTTCTGGGGATATATCCAAAGAAAATGAAAAAAAAAAGAACAATCTCAAAGAAGAATCTTCACTCCATGTTCATTGCTACATTATTCACAGTAGCCATGATATGGGGACATCTTAAATGTGTGTCAGTGGATGAAGAAAGATGTGATGTTTTTATGTATATAGAGGTTGTGCAGGTATATGCCTAAGTGATATATTTGCATATGCATACAAATGTGCATACACACACATAGATGCAGGTATACATGTTATACATGCAAATACATAGATATGCATATATACATATGTATGACTATTATTCAACCAGAGAAAGAAGGAAATTTTGACACTGCAACAATATTGATGAAACTTAAAGGCTAGTGAAATAAATCAGACAAATACTATACTATATCACTTACACGTTCAATAAAATATGCGAACTGATAAAACTGGAGAGTAGAGTGGTGGTTATCAGGGCCTGGGTGGGTAGGGGAGATGGGCGCATATTGGGGAAGAGTATAAACTTCTAGTTATAAGATGAATAAGTGCTAGGTATCTAATATATAGCATGTTAATTATAGTCAATAATATGTGTATTACTTACTTGGCAGTTTCTAAGACAAAACCTTTTAAAAAATATTTTTATTGAGTTAATATTGATTTACATCACTATTTCCATAACAGAAGTATAAGGTTTCTTTTCAGGCATTGTTGCAATGGTGTACTCAATGCCAAAGAACTCATAGTCCACCACCATACATGCACTTATTCCATCCCTTCTTTGTCCTGCTAAGAGTAAATCTGTTTTTAAGATTTATTTTATTTATTTATGTATACAAGAACTGGGGTGTAGGCCAGAGGTGTGGGGGTAGGGGGTGAGTGGATTCACCAGAGACAGAGTGGGGAGCAGAACAGGCAGACTGACTGAAATACACTGCTGAGGGGAGCAGTGAGTGAGGCAGGAGAGGTCTGCTGCACCATGCAGGTAGCAACTTGGCCAGGGATCAGATTCATGCTGCATTGGCTGATGATAGCTTGATAGCACTGAGACTTTAACCCCTGTACTACCTGAGAGGCCCCTAAGAGTAAATTTTAAATGTTCTCACCACATTAAAAAAAGAAAACGGCAATCATGTGATGTGATAGAGGTTAGTTAGTGTCACAATGGTGATCATTTATAATACTTACGTGTATCACATCAAAACATTGTATAACTAAACTTATACAATGTTATATGTCCATTATATCAATAAAACAGGAAAAAAAGAAAAAAAAACTAAAAGCAAAAAAAAAAAAAAACAACAACCCACTAAACAAACAAACCAATAAAACAATGCATGGTCTATTCTGTTCAGGTTGTTCTGTCTTCTTTTCTTGTCTTGCCCAGTCATCTCATGAGCAATGTCAAGTCATGGTGGTCTTGCTTGGGTTTATCTACATGGAGTTCCATTTCCCAAGTTCAAAGTAGTTCCACTCACTTGCCCATAGAGAGCAATAAGCCTTGTTGTGGCATCATTCCACAGGGAAGCACTAAGTCATGTCTGCTTCCTGATTGACCCTAAAACTTCTTCTTTTACACAGTATAATCTTCCAATGCTAATAACTGAAAGTATTAGTTTATATCTCCTAACTCTTCTCAAGCCTGAGAAGGCTTGAGAAAATGATTTTATCTGAAATAATCTAAGTAATTTGAACTCATTAAAATTGAAGTGATGTTTTTTAGTAGAGTGATGGAATCTAATCCTTATCCAAGACTTCATATAACTACAGCAAATAGTTTTCCTACCTAGCAACACAAATACTGCGATAAAATATTTAGAAATGCTCTATCTAAACCCCATGGTTTTACCTATCATTCAACAGAGAATGGAAAGTAAGCCAGACTAGCTGATTTAAAGCTCTCAAGTGTCTAGAGAGTGTCTTACAAACCCTCAGGTATAATATTTATTCCCCTTGTCCATCATGATTTACTCTATAATTTATAATCACACTTGAACTGCCAGTTCTAAATCAAAGAACATTTTTGAGATGGTAACACAATTCTGTAGAGGTCTACTAAATCTCTCCCTTAAGCATACTTGAACTTTCCAATATTCCTTGGGGAAGACTCATAAGACACAACACAATGGTATGAAAACTACTTATGTGAAAATATTATGATTTTTGCTAATTGGACCATTAAAATTAAATTTCCGATAAAATTTGAACTATTCCTTGAATAGGCTCAAGTGTGAGAACCAGAATCCCATGCTTTTTCCCACCACTGCCTGCCGAGCGACACAGAGCAACTCATTCAGCCAGGCAATAAACCAGTCAAGTCCAAGCGATGTGAACTACCCAAACACCAACTAAATGGGTCAATCCACACGTTAAAAAGACGTATTATTGAAATGTCTAGACAAATTCAACAGCATAAAAGAATAAAAAGGAAATCATGATTCTACTTATAAAATAAAGCCGATAGGATTCAATGGTAGATGAACCTGAAACATTAGGGAGAAGAAGGTGCTGAGGACAGCCTCGCTGCCGTGTCTTTCGCCTCGTGCTGAGCGCGCCTTTGCTTCTATGGCAAACTTCCTTTCTAGTCGGATCAACCTGCCTGGTCAGAATTTAAACTACTATAATTTGTGAAAGAGAAGGATTGGAGTCAAATATCTACCAACCTGTCCTTATTCTTTTCAATATCAATTTCCTTTTTAAACTTAGGAAACCCATGCTCAGGTTGAAAAGCAGAGGTGCTGACAACCACATCTAAATTGAAAATAATTGGATGCTTGTGAGGCACAGAAAGCCATGTGTGTGAACATCAATGGAGACACAAGGGGGTCAGAAGATAACCTGGATTTCCCGGACCCCCCTACATCCCTGTCTTCTAAAGACTCCTTTTGGAATTCATGATGTTCTCTTGTAACCCAATGAAGTCAAAGTCTCTTATTATAGTATGTTAATAGTGCTGGGCAATTCAGCTCAGTCCTCCAGAATGGAAAGGAATCATTTTTAAAGGCTTGAGAGAATGTAAGATCCTAAAATAAATGTTGGCAAATCCCTACACTGCAAAAGAAAATATTCAAAAAAATTCCTAAATTAAATGTCTGAGGGTAAGGGACTTTTATAAGCTAGTAACAAAGAAAGAGAAGAGAGAGTGATTGGACAAGCACAAATCAGCCACTGTAAGGTGATAATCAGAGTACAGATTTGACATGTCAGCCTCATAGCAAAAGGGGTAAAGACTGTTAAATTGCACTTGAGGTATATTCCCGAAAAGATATTGAAATGAGACATGCAGTCATTTCTTGACAAACAACTTGGTGATTTTAAAATTAACATTCTCTATATTTTGACTGAAGTGGATATTCTGACTTAAGAAATCCCCCAAGGGATGAACACATTTTATATGTTTGAGTCTTCACTTTCATTCCAATTTTTTTGATGGTGCTAAAGTCTGATGTGAAACATTGCAGATCCTGGGAACTGAAAAATCTTTCCATGCTCCACTTTGGTAGGAAGTAGCTTCTAGGAGAGCCCTAGAAAGCAGTGATTCTAGTGTCCAGAGGATAATCATGGACCGTTTGAAAAGTAGCTAAATCACATCCCAGGGATGTGAATTCAGGAGAGTAAGTCTCCTCCTTTGTCAAATGGGCATGATAATAACTATCACATCACTTGTGGTTTTTAATGACAATAATCTATTTAAAATAATAGTACATGCTCACTGGACATTCCTTTTTTTAAGAATTATTTATTTTTGCATACAAGCGCTAGGATGTAGGCCAGAGGTGTGTGTGGGGGATGGGGGGGGATGTAAGTGAAGGTGAGAGGATTTGCCAGAGACAGATGGGGAGCAGAACAGGCAGGTCCACTGAAATACACTGCTGAGGGGAGCAGGGGGCAAGACAGAACACGTCTGCTGCGCCATGTGGGTCAGCTCCCTGGCTGGAGATTGAACTCGTGCTGCAGTGGCTGCCAATAGCTTCATAGCGCTGAGACTTAACCCCTTGCACCACCAGGGAAGCCCACACTGGACATTCTTGTGCTTTTCTCCCTTGCCATTCTCCTCTTTTCTCCATAGAAGAGTTAAGATTATAGTCAATGGCAAGTGACCAAAAACCCCAAATAATAGTAGCTTAAGGGCCTCCCTGGTGACGCAGCGGTTGAGCGCTGCGCTGTGGAGCTGTCAGCAGCAGATGCAAATTCGACGGGCAGCAGGGGAGAGTCCCACATGGTGCAGCAGACCTCTCCTGCCTCGCCCACTGCTCCCCTCAGCAGTGTATTTCTGATCTGCCTGTTCTGCTCCCCACTCTGTCTCTGGTGAACCCTCTCGCCGCCCCACGCCTCTGGCCTGTACTCAGCTTGTATGTATAAATAAATAAATCTTTAAAAAAAAAATAGTAGCTTAAATGAAATAGTACTTGATTTTCCTCTTTTGAAAACAGGCCATTCAGGGCAACCCTGGTGGTTCTGGCTCAGTAATAGACTCTCCAGCGCGATCCCTCATAACCAGATTCCAAGGGCAGAGGTGGGGTGATCGCAGACTGCATGACTACTTAAACTGGGGCATAGGTCTTATCCTACCCTTCACTGGTATTAACATCCGGGGACCCCAAGTTCTCTGGCTTCAGACTCAGTTTCAGAAACGCTGCCACTGACTTCCTTGGATCTCCAGGTTGCAAACAGCAGCCTTCTTCAGCTTCATAAGTGTAAGCCAAATCCTCATATCTGTATCTACATCTGTCTGTCTGTCTATGTATATATGTATGTCTATATATCCATCTATGAGATATAACCTTTATTTATGTGGTCACATGTCAAGCTAGCAATAGGAATTGTTTTCAAGTTTTTAAAAATTTCTCTAGAAAAATTTTGAACAGGTAAGATGGACAACACTAAGCCTTTAATAGATTTCCTTCCCACAGTCTGCCCACACCACCCAAAAGGAGTCAAATATGCCAATGCAATTAAAACAAAGGGTCATTTCCAAAAAGAACTATAGTTGTCTCTCTATAAAACCAATTCAAGTCAATGGCTAGATTGGAGTGTGGATGACTTGATTTGGCATTGTATAGAATGAGTCCCCAAGGTTAGGTAGTTTTATGTGGGTCGTTTGAGAAGTTTAGAGAAATTATAAATTAATACCTAGGTATGCCAACTTTTCAGTAATTAAAATCTTTGTTTTTAACAAAATAATTTGTTTTTTAATTAAAAAAATCACCTTTTCACATATTTCCCCTAAATAAAAAAAAATGCAAAAGGAAATGATATGTCTTTGCCTAAAGAATCCAATTAACAAATGAAAAGCACCAGCTGAATCAGTTTTCTGTTTTCCCATGGAAGAGAGTTGACTGGGTACCAGTGCACCAATGGGCCTAGAGGGAACTCAAGATAAATTTGGCAGAAATATTTTTTTCCTCAGGGGTGTGGGTGTGTGAAGGGAAGAAGCAGATCTGCTCCCAAACGGAAACATCCATGCTCAGGCCTCTGACGTCACAGGTTTACATTGAACTGGAAACTGAAATTTCAACTTCTTTGCCCAAACCACACCAGACTGTGATGCTCTGGGTTGGCCCTACTGAGCCTGGAAGTGGGGGGCCTGGACTTTAGGCCACGTTGTCCCCCTAAGAGCTTGGCCAGGGTTTTCCTGTGAAATCATGAGAGAAGATGGTTTCAAGACGGCTCTTTGTAGCCCGGGGGTCTGTACCCCCTCGACTTTCCCACTGGAGTTTCCCGGCAAGGCACCCGGGGAGGGTGTAGGACAGGAGTGTTCTGTCCAAGGTGACACGGCGCGGTGGCATCTCCGTGAGGCGCCATGCTTCCAGCATTTGAAAATCCTTGCCTGTCGCCTGCGCAGTGTTACTTTGAATTTGCACCATTTTCCCACTGCTGCCGTTAAAATGATAACAGCAGGTTCAAGTGATTTGCAAACTGTCAGAAAAATGACCTCAGACACCCCATCATTTTCAGTGACTGTAGTTACACCCTTAGGCTAAAGACACAGCAGAATTTTAAATAAAGGAGAATAAATCCAAGCTGACGAACTTCCCGCTTCTGACTCTGCAGCCTGAAGACCCCGCTCCAGCCCTGTTCTGTTCTGAACAATGCTTGACCTGCAGAGGCACGCCCAGGACTGGCGTGTTCTGAGGGGCAAAAAAATACAGCACGCACTTTCTATTTCGATTATTAATCTCTGTTCTAATGATCTGAAACAAGTTTCCTTTCCCCCATATCTGAATAGACTCAGATTGTTTTCCGCACATTTACAACAATTTGGAATTATGCTGTTGCTTTCTTTTTCAAATCTGATTTCTTACCAGAATTTTATCTCTTTAAGGGCCGGGACCAAGTCCATCTCATTTGACATTGTTTTCCCTGAGCCTCATAACTATGCCTGGCCCGTCATGCATGTTTGATAAATACATATGTGCTGAATGACTGAATCAATAAATGACTCCAAATCCAGCAGGAAGGCCTTCTGTGAAGGTAAGGAAGTACCGTGGGTTGGCTTTAATAACTAATTTATTTCGTTGGCATTATTGCTTTATTTTGATATCACCATAACCTTGTAACAAGTTGGGCAAATTTCTGTCAACTCTTAAGTCCTCTGGTTTAATTTGGTTTCACGGTATGTCACTTTTCTCTCTTCCATAATATGCTTTTTCTGTGTTATAGGTTTTCTAAATGCATGTAAATGTACCCAAGATGACTCCTTTTATTATCAATTCCCCAACCACTAGGTCCCTAATCATTAACTAATTGTCTCTATGCTCTATTGACAACTTGGCCACTTCTAGCTAATTTTTGCTGACACAGTGGAGGCCCCAAGACCCGGGCCAAACTTTGGCTGGTCACTCGAGAGTCTCAGGTGGGAAGGTGACTGATCGGGCTGGCCTTTGTGTTCAGGAAAACCTCATCAGCATTCCCAGTGATTTGTCTAATGAGGCATCATTAATTGACCACGGGCAGGTGGATGAAGAAATTCCTTTACTACGATTAGGATTTTGCGAAAATGAACCAGAACTTAGAACAGCAGAAGCAGGTGTTAGAACACGAAGGGAGGATGAAAGACTGTGTTTTCAGCTAAGGAAGAAATGGAGGCAGCTTTCTGAGAGCTCTGGTTGTATGTGAACTTGAGATGAGATGGAAATGCATGTTTTCGGGAACACACTATAAATCAACTGCCACAAGTAATTCACGGTTATAATTTGTGAGGTGGCAGCACAGGATAAGAGATGTGGATATTTGTTTATTTTCTTAAAAAAGGAATCTGACTAGGGCATGATAAGGCGCTAGTTATGCAGTGACTGGCAAAGACAGGTACTGGACTTGAACATGATATGGCCATGGGGACTGAGCTGCCAAGTGACACCAGCACTTCCATGTCACCTGCAGTGACATTTGTCCATTCAGGACCGAGTAGCAGAAATTGTTCTGCTTTCCATGAATATTTGGGTGACTGATGTATACAGTTAAGATAAACTGTGTGTCCATGAGATTCCGTCTAATGGTAGGAGAGGAATGATGAACCGGAAAGATGTTAATGTGTAACATGTATCACCTTGCAAGAGTATAGCAAATGTAGTAATTACATCCAATAATTGCTCTTTATTGAAAAGGGATAAATAGAGTGGCGTTAAAGGGATGAGGAATGAGGACTGGGAGGAGACACAAAGTTAAGTTACGATAGTTAAGGTACATAGCACAGACTTCATGGAAGCTTGAAGAAGTTGGAGAAGTTCCAGAAACTGATAAAATGAGCATGACAGGCAAAGAAGCTTTATCTGGGAGCAGACTAGGCATGTTGAAGGCACTGAGGAAGGCAGTGCAGCCCGCGATGAGGGCGAAGAGGGTGAGTGGGAAGAAGATGATCTCTGCAGGTTGGGGGGTGCAAATCAGAGGGTGCTTTGAAGGTGAGAAACTACTGATTGTGATACAGAGTTTAAACTGAGTCAATATGTTGAACTAAGATGTAAAAGAATTAAGCCTTTTTGCTATGTTGGGACTAGAGAAAATGTGGATCAGTGTTGATGTTTAATTATTAAAATAAACAGTGAATTAAATGGGTATTTACAGACTTACTAGTTTTCATGAATTTGCAATTCTTGGTATTTAAAAAAAATATTTTTATTGTCTTGTTCCCAAATTTTTCTCTATCAAAATAATTTCACATGGCCATCTTTGTAGTAAAGTGAGTCATCATTGTTAATGTTTCTATGAGGGTTAATCACTGGAAATGAAATTAGTAGAAGGGGGAATATGTGTATTTTTAAGATGTTTTGATACATTAACCAGATTGCTATTTTAAAAGGTTGTACCCACTTGGGCCTCCCCGGTGGCGCAGTGGTTGAGCGCTGTGCTGTGGAGCTGTCAGCAGTGCGCGATGTGAGTTCGACGCCCAGCCGGGGAGAATCCCACATGGTGCCGCAGACCTCTCCTGCCTCGCCCGCTGCTCCCCTCAGCAGTGTATTTCTGATCTGCCTGTTCTGCTCTCCACTGTCTCTGGTGAGCCCTCTCGCTGCCCCACACCTCTGGCCTGTACCCCAGCTTGTATGTATAAATAAATAAATCTTTTTTTTTAAAAAAAAAAAGGTTGTACCCACTTAGTTGTATCCCATCAGCATCGAGTAGCATTGTCTTTAAATGTTTGCTAATAATGGTAAACAAACTGTTGTCTTATTGTTGCTTTTCTGCAGGTTGCTTTTCCTGTTCTTCACCCTTTTTTTATGGTGAGGTGGAGAGAGGAATTTTGTCATTGCTTCTTCCCTGTTGATTTGTATGAGTTTTCTACATGTAATTGAGAATTATTTTTGAAAAGAACGTTTCAAATCATGAAATGTATATTTAAGGCATTTTATGACTGATGATATTACTTTCTGGTATTCTTAAATAAAAGTGAATTACTTTTTTTAAAAAGAATTATTTATTTATGCATACAAGCTGGTGTACAGGCCAGAGGCATGGAGTGGAGAGAGGGTTCACCAGAGACAGAGTGGGGGGTAGAACAGGCAGATCGACCGAAATCCACTGCTGAGGGGAGCAGAGGGTGAGGCAGGAGATGTCTGCCACGCCATGTGGGAATCTCCCCGGCCAGGCGTCAAACTTGCGTTGCTGCTGCCCACAGCTCCACAGTGTAGCACTTAACCACTGTGCCACCAGGGAGGCCCTAGGTGAATTACTTTTAAACATAGTCTCATTGGAGACAGATTATTAGTTCTGAATATTGTCTATTAAATTATACTTATTATATCATACATTGATGCAATTAATATAGACATTAAATTATATACTGGGCCTAAGTGTCACTGATAGTCACTGCTACTAATACAGCAGATTGTACTATAACAGATCAGTGTCGTGATGGAAAAGATAATTGGTGGAAAAGATTTAAATCTACACATAGTTTCACCAGGCAGGGCCTGGAGTAGAAAGAACTCTTTAATAATAGTATCATCGTCTTATCTTTTTTTTTGTCTTATCATGTATTCTGCACTTTACTTCTGCTTTACAGAATTGTTCTAAGTAATGAAATTGTAACCAAATTTGCATGGAATAATTAAAATGTTATAATGGGATTTCATATGTTTTGATTACATTTGAGGAAAAGCTAAACAGGGTAGATTCAATGTTTAGATTTATTTCTCTTGGCCTGCCCCAGTCTGTTCTTTTCCTGAATGATTCTATTTGTGCTATCACACTGTGATTCCCAGGTGTTTGGTTAGCACTCATTTGTAGGGGTGAATGAAGATTTTATAGCTGCTCCCCTGCCCCCCAAAGCAAAATCCTTTCTTGTGAGAATTTCCAGTTCCCATTTTATACAGAGAAGTGAGACTGATGCTCAATCCTTGTCCTACCGTAAGGAGCCGAGGCTAGGAGAGACGACCCAAGGGACTACCTGTAGCTCCTGGAGGTGGGAGGTCAGCCCCAGAATCTGCTCCTCAGTATCCCACTTGGATCCAGGTAACCCACAAAAGAGAACCAGGCTCTCTGTTTGCTCTAGGATCATTGAAAGAGTAGGCATATTTAATTACAAGAGAGAAAATAAACAAGACTGGATTTAGCAGATAAAAAAAATATTCTGAAACTCAAGGTTAGCAAGATTTCTAGAGAGAAAGACAGGACAGTGTTGGCATATGATTGCTGATCGCTTTAAATGGAAATGGAGCCTATGACTTAGTAGCATCTTAAGCACAGACTTCTCCTTGGGGTTAGACATTTTGACAATTAGTTTTGATTATTAAGTTATGGTTTAGACTCCAAATCAGTTTCTGCTCCTTACACATACACCTTATATAGTGGGTATTGTCTTTCCCATCCTTGTTATTTCTCATTTTACCGAAAAGATAAATAACCACTCTCCTGACAATTCCTTGTCTAGTAGACCAATGCCCCTAAGTCACAGTCATAATTTAGTTTTAAAATATTTACAAAGCAGGATCTTGACCGAAACACTGACAAGGAACTTCCTCTGTAGTCCCTTTTTTGCTATGCTGGGATGACAACTATTTGTTTCTATCCCTGAGTTACCATGGAAATAATTTATTATTATAGTTAAAGATGGACGGTCCACATACATTTTAAGTAAGTTAATGTAGAAAGTTTTCAGACAAAAGGACCAGTTCTGTCATTGTCTCTGGGAAACTATTCTAAGAAGCAGTTCAATTATGGCCGCCATTAGCATGAAACTTCCGTGAATATTTTCAAGAATATCTAAAATGTAATCTATCTTTTTGAGACTCCATTCTTCTTTATTACTTCTTTAACTCTTATTAAAAAAAAAACAGGGAAAGATTGTACATATTTACATTTGGTTTTCATTATAAGATAAATCAGACTATGATAACTAAACAATCGCACACAGACGTACACTCGTAAGTAATTAGTTGACTTTCCCTTTTGATTAATATCTGCTTAGTAAGATACTGAAAAGAATATAATCATCTATCTTCCCAATGGATCAACAACATGCATTATGTAAGTGTGTATGTTTGGTCAGCTAGGATCATGCATTTTCTAGGTGAGGTTGGTAAATTTTTATGTGACCCTTTGAGTTCAATTAAACTAACTCCTTCTTAACGGTGTCCTCATTGTTTCTCAGATATGCAGAATCCTAATAAATCGGCATAGAGGGGAACAACCACAAGTCAAGGACACATTTCTGCTATTTTCATGATTCAGTGTCAGAAACATAGTTTTACACAGGTATTTACGAAAAAGTTTATGTTTACTAAGAAAGTTGGTCTTTGCTGCAGTATAAAGTACACAAAGCAATTTCCTAGAATTTTCTGCTTTTGAGATTCTACTCCCTCCTGTACTATGTGGCTGTCATGATATTAATTAAATTTGAAAACACTGTTTTGGAAAGTGGATAATTGGCTGACCAATTCAACTGGATTTTCCAGGACTATTCTGTTTTTCAAACTGAAAATTCTATATCCCAAGAACACATCAATCCAGGTAAACCAAGCTATAATGTCACCCTGTGTTTTATTAAACTAAATTAATTAATTAATTTATTTTTAAAGATTTATTTATTTATGCATACAAGCTGGGGTACAGGTCAGAGGCATGGGGTGGTGAGAGGGTTCACCAGAGACAGAGTGGGGAGCAGAACAGGCAGATCAACAGAAATACACTGCTGAGGGGAACAGTGGGCGAGGCAGGAGAGGTTTGCCACACCACATGGGAATCTCCCTAGCCAGGCATCGAACTCGGATGGCCACTGCTGATAGCTCCACAGCTCAGTGCTTAACCGCTGTGCCACCAGGGAGGCCTCACCCTGTATTTTAATTACAGGTTTTATGAATCTACTGTGTCTTCTATCTACTATCTACTCTATCTACTATCAATCTACCTAACATCTATCGATGTAAATTTTACTGCGTGGGTATGACTGAGTTTTGTTTTTGATGATGGCCTATCTGATGGCCCAATTTATATACTTTGATCAGGAAACCATTAAACCAAGGAACTAAATCAAACAAAAATAAATCTAGACTATAAGCTCAATTCATGACTACCAGAAGGGAAGGGGGTACGGGGGTAGGTAAATCGGGTGGCTCAATTACATGGTGAAGGGTGAAGTTAAAGCAGTATCCACACACACGTAGTAAATACACCTAGTATTTTAGAGACGCACACCTGAAACACACCGCTCTAGTGCAGCGTTAATTCAATAAAAATAGACTTGCAGTTTAATTTTCCTTCTTTTAGACTTCCGGGCAGCGCTGGGGGTGGCGGGCATCACAAGGCAGGCTGGACACACGCAGCCTGAAGTCTCGGCTGTTCTTCCGCCCCTGGATCCCTGTAGGTGGAGCCCTGTGCTAATTTCTAGGGTCTCTCCACACAGATTGACTTCCTTTGGGTTGATGATGATTGATTATGGTGGTTTCTTCATTACTTTAAACCTAATCAGTGCTTAGAGTAATTTGAGTAATGATCGCTCATTATTGGCAATTGTGAAGTTTAAGTCTTGCTTTATTTTGCTTCACAAGGCAGTCAGTCGGGAAATCCTGGAAGCAACCGGGATCACACACGTTTTCAAGAAAGAGTGGGAATTAAGGATTCACAAGCTCGGTGATGGACAGGAAGTCATGAAGGTTTTGCCGGAGTTATAGTACAGATTTTTTTGGCAGGAAAGAGTGACAGTTCCCACTAGATCATATGTGATCATGAAAGAGACAGTTCTTACTGGATTTGAAAGCCATTCAGTCTTTTACTGAAATTCCCAAGTTCAATAAATCATGCTATTTCATATAATAGTGTTATACCACTCTGTCTTATAAATGAAGATCTATGATTCTCCAACCAATTTGCTATTGCTAAAAAAAATGATAATTAATGATACTAGCATATAAACCAATGCCGTTCTGCATTACAACTTATTAGAAGGTACATTTCCCACTCTCCTCAGTTAAATCAAGTTTAAAAGTAAGTTTGCTTGTATCAGTTGATTGATTTACAGCCTTAAAACTGGCTGCACAAGAGGGAGACATTTTAGGCTGTTCAGCAAATAAATAATTAGCAAAGTCATTAGGTACTTAAGGATCTCGCCTATAGTGGGCTTATTATGTTCCAATAACATTTGAAGACTCTTGAATTTACAAAATAAGATTTTAAGAGAATGCATTCACAGTCTAAATTTGCAGATAAAGTTGTCTGTTTGGGGTGTGCGTGTACGTGTGTGTGTTGAGGAGGCGAGAGCTCTATGACAACTCTAAAGGCATTTTAGAGGTTTTAGATCATCACAAAGCTATTATCCATTAGAAAAGTTTCCAACTGGATGCTTGCATTTAAAACATCTCTGTTTTTATGTCTAAAATCTACATGAGGAAATGTTTCAACTTTTTAAAGATATAAGCATATATTTATTTGATTGTGGCATTAACGCTTAAATGAGATTTATGCCTTTACCAAATGTTTCAGTGAACAATATGTTACTTTGTCTATAGGTAAAATTTTCATAACAAATTTCTAGAGCTTGTTCATCTTCTGTCACTGAAATGATATGCCCATTGGATAGGAGATTCATAAATATGCCAGTTCTTCCTGAGTTAAGACATGTAACTCAAACTTAAATATATCAAATATTTTTCTAATAATAGATTTGTGGTAAATGTCGTGTTAAAGAATAAACAAGCAAAAATAAACAGAAATAAAAGACAAGTAAGCCTTTCCAGGAATCAAAACATAAACTCTTTGTAGTTAAATATAGAATATCTGTGCTAACAGACAACAAAATAAAATAATTGAATAACAGAGACACCACTGCATATGGAAATTTACTGCATAATAAAATGTGGCATCAGTGTTCAGTAGTAGGCAAAAGTAAAAGTAGATTTTCTACTGTTTGATGAGTTGTAGATACTTCTCATGTGTTCTTTTTCCAGACTTGATCTAATGTATGCTACAGACAGAAAGTTTGTGTCCCCCCAAATTCATATGTTGAAACCTTGTCCCCAGTGTGGTGGTGTTGGGAGCTGGGGCCTTTGGGAATGATTAAGCCAAGAGGGTGACGCTTCATGAATGGGTTTGGTATGTTTTCAGAGAGACACCAGAGGGCTCCTTCCTCCCTTTCTCCACCAGCTCGTTATTTGCATTAGACATGCAGTTCTGGGCATTTATGTGAAGTGTAATTTGTATTTTTAGGGCAGAGTGTTTTGACTTTTTTATGCCATGAAGACGTAAATCTGAAACCACTATGATTTTTTAAATTCATTTTTATGTTCCTAATGTAGATTCTCTTTGCTGATATGAGGTCTCTGCTTCCAATCCATGATCACTATGTTCCATCTGCCCCTTTATTCTGTAAAATTTTTCTTGTCTCTTGACCAAGTCTGGTAACTGTGTCTACTCTTAGAACCCTAGACAAGGAAATTATCATAATCATGATCAGTTTACTATGATTATTCTTAGAAGGCAGTAAGGAGTAAATGCCACCCTAAATATAAAATATCTTCTGCATGAGGACCCTTATGTGAAAATTAAAATGTAAAGAGCATTAATTCCAACAATTGTGGCTCTTGTTCTCATTAGGAACTGTTGCCTATAAGGAAGGTTTAGGTGAGAGATGGTGCCTCTTACTCTTAAGGCAGAATTCATATCCATTTTCCTTCCAACTCCATTACTCAAATATTTGAGTAAATATTTACCACTATAAAATCACCCTAAAACTGAAAGTTCTATGAATTTGGCAGCCATGTTGGTTATCCAGGGAGGGAGCTATGTGAAAATAGGCTTTCCTGAGGAAGCTGCAGCTATAGCTTAAAAACTGTACCCTGGTCAGGCTAGCTACACCCTGAATCAAGTTTTATTTTATTTTCTTATTTTGGGGCAACGTCATTTAGTAATTACTCTTCTGCTATTTTAGACAATCCGAATGAACAGATATGTACATAAGAGCACACTGGTAGGTCATTTACCAGCCTAACTCCAAAAGTTATATCCAGAGGATATTTTCAAATTTTTCATTACTGTTCAATTTCTTACTCTGAGCAAGAAGAGTTTATCATTATTATAGCTATTACAATTTACTGAATGGTATTAATTATCAATAAGATTGATGCTATTATTATCAAATTTTAATTTATTGAAGACATCAGTTTCCTTTGGTGTCACAACCTCAAGAACTTTGTTTTGGAAGCCCCTGTCCAGGATCCCAGCATCAGCTGATGACCCTGCCTCTGCTAGCACGGGCCGTACAGATAATGCTCCTGGGAGACCGTAAACCTTGGATCGAAAGTAAGTTTAGATCCTTAAACTAGGATTCTGTCCTTCCCCCATAGCTACTCCCTTTTTTTCATTACTTCTGTGAAATATGGAAATTACAATACAAACCACAATTAACAAATCATTACCCATATTAATGACATAGAAAATCAAATCATTGGGCCTCCTTGGTGGCGCAGTGGGTTGAGCGCAGTGTTGTGGAGCTGTGGGCAGCTGCCGCGCGAGTTCGATGCTCACATGGCGCAGCAGACCTCTCCTGCCTCGCCCACTGCTCCCCTCAGCAGTGTATTTCTGATCTGCCTGTTCTGCTCCCCGCTCTGTCTCTGGTGAACACTCTCACCACCCCACACCTCTGGCCTGCACCCCAGCTTGTATGCAACAATAAATAAATATTTTAAAAAAAGAAAATAAATTAATTAATGCTAAACAAATACACTTACTCAATACAATGCAACATCCCCAGTATTCCCATCACCAGCATGCATGTCTGGGGACTTTGAATATCCCTTCTCCCTTCCCCTCCCATCCCCATCTCCAAAACAAATAATTTGCACAGAACAAGTCAAGGTTTGGCTCCTGCTTTAAACAAATTAAACCTTCAAACTGTTTGACATTTGTCTATCTCCCATTTTGATAAGGATAAGCTGCGGGAAGCAAGTGTCTTGGCTCAGGATTTGACTACAGTGATTTGAGCCATTTCTAGCACTGTCTTTATCAGCTTTAGCTGAAATTAGTTATTAGCGCTTGCTGTGAAGTCAAGGCAATCAGCCTCTGGGAATGACACAATAATACAGAGTGTGTCATAAAATTCTATACCACAACTACTATGCAGTGATATCAAATAGCAACCAAACTCTGCAAGGCTCAAAAATTGTCCAGATTAGTGAAACTGCTATCCAGTCTTCTTTCTCGATTCCTAGTTGATTGACGTCGAGATCAAATTTAAGCCTTACACTCAAAAACCACAAGGTATCCAGGCTGCCTCCCTGAGAGAATTGAGGCATTTTTGCAAACTATTTCCAAATGGTGCACCTTGGTTAACCCTGCTCAAAATGCAACCTATTTTAGCAGGTGGAAGTGGTTTAGTACCACATACCTTCTCTGTCAAGAGTCTGAAAAATGATTTTGAATCAAACATGCCACAAAGCACAGTAAACGTCACCAACCAGGGGTTAAAATATCACATTCAGCAGATGTTTGAAACTTTGTCCGACAAGGCCCCCGAACTCTACCTGAGATGAAACGTCAATTTAACCTCATCATTCTGGTCAAATGAAGGAAGTGTCTCACCCTCCCTCCCCAGAGAAGCGTTCAGATGCCGCATATTTCCACCCCTGTTACAAAGACATAGCTTATCCCACATAGGCCAGAACAGAATATTTTCTTGAAGCACCTGTTAATAAAAATAATCTTTCTGGACTACCCATAGCAGAATCCAGAGAAGTTGGAATCAGGCCAGGAATCAGTATCTTTACCAAGGGTCCTGGAAGACACATTTAGGAAAAAGGGCCTCAAAAATTCTCAACCCATCACTGCCAGGAGATTCCTAACTAGAAGAGAGAGTGATGATAATTCTGATCCAAGACTAGAAAGAAGAATTGCAGCAAGAAAAATGAAAATTAAGGTGAGAAAGAATATCTCGAGTGTTATTTTTGAAAGCTGAAAGCATGTCTTTTTAAACTGGTAAGATAATCATTCAAATATGAACATTTTACATGATAGGTCTCAGATATTGCAATGTCAAATTCATCAAACAACTGATATAATTGTCATAAAATAGGTATCGTTAATTTAAGAGGAATCCACGCTACAAGGCCTATACCTCATTATTTGCCTTCAAAAACTGTCAGAAGTCACAATAAGGATAAAATCAAAACCTCTCAAATTGGTAATTTAAAAAAAATCACACACACACACACACAAAGAAAAGAATTCGATAAATGAAAAAATTTACACTTAAGAGAATAGCTTCAGAAAGCAGGAAAAATAAGACTTTGGAGCACTAATGCAACAATATGAGCATTGAAACAAACACATAATTAATCTTGGAACTTATTTGAAATTACGGGAAAGAACTGAATTAATTCTCCTAAAACACAGCAAACACAAATTTAAAAGATGAAGACTGCACTGAAGACTATGAATGAAGACCATACCACTGAAGAGGTATGGAGGAGAGTTGTAATATTTCTGACATCCATCTGATAGGAATTGCGGAAAGAAAAGTTAAGAAGAATTAAAGTAAGGAAATCAGAAGATAATGATTAAAAAAAAATTGATACAGATTAGAATACACGAATCTCCAGTTTGAAAGGGGTGTTGGGTGTCAAGCTGAATGAAGCAGCAGTTCCTTTCCAAACAAACAAAAATATTCATAAACCTAAAAACGATTGAGAGATTTTCAGAGCAATAACAAAAAGGGGAAAAAATGTCTCAAAGTGACAAAATGCAAACAAACATAAAGAAAAGTAAAAGAATTCTTTGACATCAGATTTTAATCAGCATCACTGAATACAAAGAGAATTGATAAAGATCTTCAAAATCCTCAAGGAAAGTAATATGGAGCTTATTGTTTGATACACTGACAAATTATGCCTCAGATATGAGAGCAAAGTAAAATAAAGCAATGCCAGGTAAAGGGGTACTGGCAAGACTCAGAATGCTGGTTATGCTTTGGAGGTGTGCTGGGGAGAGGGTTTTAGGGAGTGGGAGAGGAAAGTGGGGGTTGGGGTGCAGTATTCTGAACATTGTGTTTTACAGGCATGTTCTCCTTGTGAATTATTGCCAAAGTATGCACTTGAGAACCATGTTTTTGCTATACATTTTGGGGTGAGAAAATGAAGTACAGCTAATAAAAGGAATGTGTTTCCTTGAAGCCGTCCCAGAAAGCACATCAGGGAGAGCTGTCTACGAAAGTGGCTTGTGTCTTTTCCATGTATTTGTGTTGCTCTAAATTTTAAAAGAATTAGAAGACTGCTGAGGATGAATTATCACCACTCAAAAGTAAAACATCAAATGGGGAGATTTACGCAGTAGTCAACTATAGAAAAAACGAGATAAATGCAAATTACTTATTGATAAACTATCTTGATTCAGTGCCAGTGCTGTAAATAAGGAAGGAAGAACGGTCTCCAGATGTGAAGGAGCAAAGGTAGAGGCTCCCAGAGTGTCACGTCCGTGTTGACTTACGATGGCGGGTGATGATTGGCTCTTTTATCCTTTCTCTCAGGAATAGCTTATGGACAGTCTACCACGTAGTGTGGAGAACTGTCTCTGTGCTATGGGTTCAGCAGTGGTTAAGTCAGGGAGGAGGATGTCTCCCACCTTCCTGAAATTACTGGAGATGCTGTCTTCAAGGTACTATCGAACCTGCCTTGGACGTGATCTATTTATTCACATATATATATATTTGTATATGTATATGTATATACACATATATATGAATAATAATCTTTTTAAGAGGCTCACCATTTTTCCACATGATAGGCTCCCACAAAGGGAAAAGCCACACCCCTGGAAAATACCATTCAAGCTTGAGTTTCCAGAATGAAAGGCGAGCCAGGACATCAGAAGTGTTAAGAGAAAGATCTTTTTAGGGCCTCCCTGGTGGCACAGGGGTTAAAGACACAACACTATCAAACATTCGCCAGCCACTGCAGCAGAAGTTTGACGCCCGCCCAGGGAGCTTTCTGCATGGCGCAGCAGACCTCTCCTGTCTCCCCGTTGCTCCCCTCAGCAGTGTATTTCAGTAGATCTGCCTGTTCTGCTCCCCACTCTGTCTTTGGTGAATCCTCTCACGCCCCACAATTCTGGCCTACACCCCAGTTCTTGTATGCATAAATAATGTTTTTTAAAGGATATTTTTAAACTTAAACTACTGGTCACATGGGCATGGCTTAGCACCACTATGGATGAACGCTCTGTTATAACTAAGACAACAGTGCTCCTCAAGCCAGGAGATTACATCCCATGGGAAACAAGTATCTGTTCATTTATTTCTTGACTTATTATCTAGGGATTGTGATATCTAACCTAAAGGGTTATTGTGAAACCTTCCTATGAGTTACCGTGTGATAACATATATCAAACTGACTTGAAGCATAGAAGTTGCATTGTTTTGAACCTGCAAGCTTTCTTCCTAAATCCTATTAAAATCTGAGATTTTAATTTTTATGTGGGTTGCCCCTCTAAGTGTATTTGTGAGACAGGAAAGATGTATAAAAAGAAACAGTTGCTTAAATATTTTAAACTTACTAGTTATAGCAAGGATGTGGTATCTTTTTTAACTCCAGCTGCGCCTTTATACCTAAAAGGAATCCGCCCTGAAGATGGTGGTTACATAAGGCACACTGTTTAATATTTATTTATGGGGTCTCGGCAAATTCTCATAGAACCATTTTAATGCCAATTCAAACTTGTTAAACCAAACATTCATAGCACTCTTTTACTTAGGCAAATTGCATTCACTGGCATGAACAGGAAAATATCCTTTCAAAATTAAGTTTTCCTAGGATAAGTATGTTTTTAAACCTCTAAAGCCCCCAACTGATTTTGTAAAGAATACTAATATTTCCTCTCACAGAACCACTACCAAATATATCACCCACTGATTTAGGGTACTAAAAGTCCCAATTACAAGTACCCAGATAAGAGCAAATACTAGATGATGGAGTTATTCAGTGACTACTCAATCTTGGCATTTTCAGCCAAGCCTTTTCCCACTTTCTCTTTCCCAGCGACACCTGTGATTTGCACATTAAAGGATCTGTGTTCCTTCCCGTGACAGAGTAGCATTTCCTGTTCAGCCAAGGTGCCATTCATCACTCATGAGTTTTGTAGTAACAAGTCCAGAATGGTAGCATTTCCTGTTTTTGCAATACATTGACCCCTCTTGAAAATTACTTTTTGGCAGTAAGTTCAGATTTGACAAAGAGCAGCCTAGAATGAAAGACTGAAAAGTGTGTTTGAAACTGGGTAGACACACAATTAATGAAACAAAAACATGTAAAATGGATTCTTCCTGAATCCATCCATAAATGGTGCTGGTATTTACTGTGCTGACAAATGAACATAGTTACCTGTTAATTTAAGGTATACGAAGTTAGTGCTATTGAGTGAGTCTTGAGAACTTTACAGGTGAAGAGAAATGATTAAGTAAAAAATGCTGTTCCTAACACAAATCTGTGTTAGGATTTGGTAAAAATTGTGACACTGGAATGTAACTACTGAATACAATTTAATTTTGACCTGGCAGACGTTCACGATTTTTTTTTTGTTTTTTTCTTTTCTTCCAATGTCATCCATTCCTACCTGGAGAAACTGCTCTAGAGGTTGGAGCTGCTTTTCATGCCCCTGTGCAACTGCAGATGCTGGGAGGAGCTACGGTCTCAGTACTTCAGAAAGACACTTGTGATCCCTGATAAATCAGATTCAGAAGCCACACTTGTTATCTTTCTAGCCTTACTCAGGCCAAGCCTAATTTGTTCGAAACTTCAATTAGTATTTGTCTTGATAAGTATTTGACATACTATTACTTAAACTAATACCCTGCCAGGTCTTTGGGATAATGCTACTCAGTGCCAAACCGTCTGTTAAAATCTTGCTTCCCAGGCCTGTGCATTGCAAACTGGAGAGTGTGAGCAGCCGCTTCCCATGGCTGCAGAGAAAGAGCTGCCTTCTGTGTCCTGCCTGGAATTGTGCATTGTTTGCAGGGACCCAAAGCCCTCCCATAAGACTTGTCTACTTGTAATTTTCATAAATCCTAACATAGCTGCCTAATGTTCATTGTGCCCTAATCGTCCTAATCACTGTCATGTAAGTTATCTCATTGGAGACCACCAATAGCCCAGCAAAAGGTAAGTAAAACCCTTATTTTGTATTGCCAGTTAACAGCTGGGGAAACTGAGGCTCATGGTCATTGATGTTCTTACCCCTTAGAGTCTCACCCAAGCTGTGGCTTGAGGATCTGAGTCCAGGCGCATCACACTGCACCACATTGCCTCTGTCCTTACATTAGAATGTTTATATGTAATAATTTGAGATCTCAGATAGGGGACAAAGAGAATAAAGATCTTCCAAGTGTGACCTGAATCATTGCAAAATCACAAATATTTCCAGTTTCACTTTATATTTGAGCATATCAGACATATATAACATCTTATATACAAATTTATATGGTTGATAATTAAGATATTAGTGATGATGATATTACTATATTTCTGGTTGATCTACTTCCATGTTGCCTCTTGTATCTGTTGGTGATTTTGACAAAACAAAGCAAAAAGCTTTCCAGTAGCTCTGAAAGGGAGGAAAATGACCTTGAAATGATCATTTTTCCTAGAGCAGCCAGTCACTTTGCTCTGAGTTAGGCAAATCAAATTCAATTGAAATATTGAAATCCATTTTGATCTGGTTGCTTCATGGATCACAGCTTATTGGGTATTTACTATCCTCTATCAAAAGTCATGTTTATAAATTTGAACAATTTTTAATTAAAACTTTAGCTCCTCCTAATTCCAGTTCTGTTCTCATGGTGCAACTCTGCTTTGAGTTTCTTATTTGCAAATAAAAATGTTTGAATGATGATCTCTAAGGTCTCTCTAATTTTTCCATGTCTGTGACTTTTGTCTGACACCAACATTCTACCTCATGGTTTCCATGAATATTATAAAGACTAGGAGAGTTAATATAGTTGTGTAACATCACGCCAAGTATTAGTCATTCAGACAATCTTGTTTAAGGGATGACTTCTAGTCCATGTGATTTGAAGGTACATCTATTTATATCACCACAAATAACTTTCCAGTTCATCCTACCCTGCATATATGCCAGAGATATTTGTACAATCATGATAGTCCTTTGCTTCTGACAAACTATATAGCTGGTTGTTAACTAAGTAAACTTTGACTATTAAAATAAGTATTGATTCAGGGTAAAGATTGCCTTTTGGTTAAAACATTTATGATATAGATGTAACGTACATGAGTATTCTATTATTCATATACTTCACACTACTCATAGATTTTTCTTAAATATTTTTATTCTCCTCATGATCTCTGAAGACCTATTCTTTTAACTTCCAAGCTTTCAAACCCTCCAAAGAATGAGTCATATTATTTTGTTCATTTTCTACATTGTGCTATAATTGAACCTTGTCCAGTAGGGGAACATACTCTTTATGTTATTATACAAGGTATCAACCCTAACTTGGAAAATAGTAACTATTATATCATAGCAAATGGTGTAAGCACCTCAGCTTATCACCAACAAAAATATCCCAGCATAATGCAGTGATTTTGACCACAACATAAATTCACAGATAGATGGTAGATAGCAGTGTAGGGTCCTTTGGATTTTCTCTTGCCTTTCATTTCACTTGCTTTTAGATAAGAGGATGTAATCAGCACTACATGTTTACAACCTAATATCTCTAAAACTGGTTCCCATTATAGATACCTAGGAAGGTTGTGGTTTGTACAGGAGAATGTTATGGTTACATTTTGCATATAATTATTCTAAGTCTTCAATAGTGAAGTTGTATGTGAAAAGGTCTGAACTGATTGCTGGTGAAGAAGGCACCATGAAAATATAATGCTTCATTATGAAAAGTAACCGTGTAAATGAACTAAAACATGCACCATTATTAGATTTTAATTTCAAGGCATATTGTATGTATTTTCAGGTAAGTATCATTGACCAACCAAGACTTGAAATGTGAACATGGCTTTGTTTAGCAGGAATTAGCAAAGCAGGAACTCAGCAGCTCACGTATCTTTTGGGGAGGTGAGCTGGAAATGGGCTGTGTTGTGCTCTACACGAGGCTTCTCTCTAATATTGTTAGCAGTTCTGCACAACATTTTTTCCTGCTCCAGCACATTTATAAACCACAGTGTATTTTGGTGCCAGGTGTGAGGGAATTCCATCTCTAAGATCCAAGTTGGATTTTTTTTTTCCCCCTGGTCAGGCCAAGAAACTAAATAAACCTAATCATTCCGGAAACCGATCTTTTGGATCCGTTTCCTTTAAGAGTGCAGTATATATGATAATGACTTCATTGTCATCAAATAGAATACAATTAATTTTATTTTTTAGTATGTTATCAGCAAGCAAACCACCAGTATTAGCTCGATACCATCTGGGAGTGACAGTTTCCTTATTACAAAATATGTAAAAATATGGATTCCCTTAAGGAATCTGTTGCATTGCATCTGCTCAGATTTTTGTTATATGCTAATGGTTTTAACCCAGCATATGAAGCATGCAAAAAAAAAATAACTGAAATTTTTCAGCTAAATTACTCGTTTCACATTTAAAGTGTCTCAAAGATAGAGAAAGCTACTTATGCCGCCTTAGCTACAGGGGATTGAGCAGAAACAAAGGAAGAAGCAAGCATCTCTTCTTACCTGATGTTTAGTCATCCCCATCTTTGTCTCCAGAGAGTGTCTGATGCCCACATAATTAAGGCCACTTGATATGTGAGAGAAGTGTAGGGACCGGAGCTATACGATGCTAAATCCCAAATGAGCACTGGTTATAACAAAGAGATTGGGACTGATAAGACAATTATTATCCTTATAGCTCTGTGCTCATAATGCATTAAACAATCACAGTGATTAAAATGAGCTATTATAATTATGATAGCATTCTCTGGGATGGGATTTCTTTTATTTCAATCCCTGACCTTTCTTTATTTTCTCACCTTTACTTTACTTGGATGTAGAAAATTCATTTGAATGAATTCTGCCTATTGACTAAAGAGAGCTTGGGTTTGAGCCAAAAACCTGTAACAGATTTCAAATGCTGGCCTCTGAGCAGCAACTATTTCAGGAAAAAACCCATTTGTGAAGGAGACCATAGTGACAAATGGAATTAGATTTACAGACTGATCCTGGGGCAGAAGGTTTATGTTGGGCTGTTGTGCCTTTGCTGTGATTGGGAAGAATTATTGCTTTAGGCAAGTGGAATTTTCACACTTGTGAAACAATTTGGTATGAATGGCTTTCCATATACATGTTTATACAAATACATATGTAATATAAATAATATATTTTATTTAGATATATTTGTCTTCAGGTTCTGGAATGTGGAATATACTAGTCATTACTTTTTCATCAGTGTGAATCATATTATAGCATCTATTATATATAATATATATAATTGATAACATATTACCAATATTTTATAATTTTATATAAAATATAATTATATTTAATATGTTATCATATACTATTGTAATAATACAATATCATAATATATATTTTTTATTCATCGCTATTTTTTCCAATACTTGCAATTTTTGCTATTTTTTTCTGATAAGAAGAATGGTTTAATGCCTCTTTGTAAGAAGTCTAACAGGCATAAACCTCTATAGCTGATAACTGTCCAGTTTCTCAATAATATTAGCAGTGTTGATTTCCCACATGCAAACTATTCTCCAAACACATGGAATATTTGAAAGGTTGATTCTACTAAACAAGGAGATGATTGTGCAAAGAAAGTACCATATATTGTGAAATGCATCTTTTGAAGTCCTTCCTGGCAGCCTGGATGTCTCTTGGAGATTGAATTGATGAAAAATCTGAAGCATGTTGAGCAAGTACAAATCTCTAGCCTGAAAGACTCCCATAATGTTCATTGATTTCATCTCATACCTTGTTTTTAAAACATGAACTTAAAGCAAAACACAAATGTGTTTCTTTAGCTGCCTATCACAAAACTTCTTTTTTTAAAGCTCTTCTTCTCCACAGTTCCCAGTTCTGTTGCTTGCTTTCAGTCTTGTTTATGTGGATTACCAGATTGACCCAGGTTAGTCAATACTTTTATACACATGTCATAAAATAATGCTTTATGGTATCATTTGTAGACAAGTCCCTGCTTCTGTGCTCCTCCCAACACCAGGGTGAAACTGGATCTTGTGCAGGGCAAAAATAGCTGCTAAAATGTAAAGGGATGGGGGCCTCCCTGGTGGCGCAGCGGTTGAGTGCTACACTGTGGAGCTGTCGGCAGCAGCGATGCGAGTTCGATGCCCAGCTGAGGAGAATCCCACATGGTGCGGCAGACCTCTCCTGCCTCGCCCGCTGCTCCCCTCAGCAGTGTATTTCTGATCTGCCTGTTCTGCTCCCCGCTCTGTCTCTGGTGAACCCTCTCACCGCCCCACACCTCTGGCCTGTACCCCAGCTTGTATGTATAAATAAATAAATCTTTAAAATGTAAAGGGATGGTATTTATTCATGATTGAAATGAAAACATTGCAAGCCTGCAAATCAAGTAGTTTTTGGCGAACCAGAAATAGTTCAGGAAAAAAGCAAGTAACTGGTAGGGGTGGTGGTGGTGGAATGGATCAAAGAGATTACTTTGGGTGTGTTTAAGTCAGCAACATTAAGAGGTGAGGTTTTCTGTCTCACAAATAGACATCCAGTTAGCCACACATCCCCTAAGGAAGGATGATCACATGCAGACATTTCATGTGTAACAGCCTTGTAACCTGTGTCCATTCCTAAGTCTCTTTTCTCTTAAATATCACTTTGATTTCTGAGAGAAAATGAGCAATATCAGACTCTGTGTCTGAATGTTCTAGTTACATGTTCTCATTGAGCTCTTGTCATAACCCTTTGGGATAACTACCATTTTAACCCCACCCAGCTGAGAGTTGGAGAGGTAAAAACAAAAACATTCCCTGGTTCAGCAGGAATTTAAGACCAGCCCCCTGCGTGGAACTGGCTCAAGCTTCAATCATGGCAGGGCTGGGGGACCAGTGGGGAATTATACTCATTACTTCTACTATGAAGAACTGACGGTATCAGAATGTTTGCTATACAGTGAGGGCAAACTCCTCGTCTGTTAGCGAACATTAAAAATTCTATGTGGAGTTTCTCTAGTGGGATTCATTTTGTACTAACCTAGAGGAGTTACCACTTAGATACTTAAATCTTTGCTCAAACAGACCTCCTACAGATGTCAATCCTGTGGTACTAATATCTCCTCACAGGAACACTCTGTGCTGGAACTCTGCTGGGATTTCCCTGAGCCCTGTCTTGTACTTTCTTGCCAAAGAGCTAGGGAGAGTCAGCTTTGTACTATGGCCCTACAAAGTTAATATTCTGTTGATTTTAGATTTTGAATGTTAATTGACGGGGACCAGAAAGAGGAATCACTGCTCGTCATCTTAAAAGCTAAGGATTTTTCATGTTAGAGTTAGACACCTGTGTGAAAATAGGGCCAAAAGGGAGTTTGTAATGGATCACAATGAAGTCAGAGTTAGAGTATTCTTCCAGTATATTCCTGATGAGGTATTCAGTAACAGATTTAAGTGGTATTTAAAGTTTCCCCACTGCACACTGTCAGTAGACTTTAAACAAAATCGACCTGGAGTGTAGCTTAGAACTTGGTGAGCCAGGAGAGCTTAGAAGAACTTTACTGATGAGCTTGCATAAGGTAGCTCAAGTTCATGATGATATAATTAAAAACATGGCAGCATGACACTTGATAAAGTCCACCTTTTAAATTATTCAAGAGATGAAGCACACACTACTTTTTTCTCTAACCCTTGGTGGGTTCCTATAGATACTAAAGCCATTTTTATTTAAAATTTATTACTGTCCTTGGAAAGAAAATGTATTCACATGCTATTATAATTTAATTTTTAGAAAAATCTGTAGCAGGAAGAATGAATACCAAGAACATTAAAAAGTCCAAAAAGTCATTTGTTTTGAGATGGTATATAATTGACATTTGAAAGCTCAGAAAAGTAATTTATTTGATAGCTAGTGTTTTCTAAGAGCACTTCTTATTCTGTTTGAAGAATTTTCTCTAGAAAATGTCTATTAAGAGGTTATCTATTTTCCAAATGAATCAAAATTAACTCATTTAAAATATTTTTGTCTATAGCATATCAATATTTATTTAATAAGAACCTTATCTTTGGGTTTTTTTTTTTTTTTGGTATTTCTAACACCAAACACATCAGCCAATAAATAAGCCTGTTGAAGAAATTAATTAATAACTAAATAGAATGGTCATATTAGGTGATTTGAGGCATAAACATACTAAAAATTTAGAAGGGTGGTTAGAAGATGGAAATAAATTTAGAAGGTCAGATTCCATCTTTGCCTGTCCATACCATAATGGATACACCCATTAAAATCTCTCTGGCTCAGGTAAACCCACCTTTTCTTAATTTCTATGTCATTTCTGATCAGCTTAGCTTCACTTTAAATTTATAATCCAAGAAATCTCCACTGTGCATTCAAATTCCACTATGATTTACTGGTAAACTCATTTTGCCACTGACAGAAACATTTCAAAACTTATTCTGTCTTCATACATCTCCATAGCCCTCCCCACTTGGCACTGTACATTGAGTCAAAAGACCCAATCATTCAGTCCTACAATCAATCCTCCCTGCATCTGTATCCATCTTCTTTCCACAATACAAGTTACATTCTATTATTTCCTCCTCACTTCATTCCATGCTTTCAAACACTGAGCAACAATCTTTCCCTTCTCTATTCTAGATGCTTAACCAGTCAACCCTACCCCCTCTAATAATCCCACCAGAACCAAACATGTACTATCACATTTCCATGAAAGTAACTTTTCTTGGCAATATATGTAGTTAGCTGTTTTCTCTTGGGGCTACAGATTCATATGCCTATCTGCACATTTGGAGCATCTCAGAAAACTCTTCATTAATATGCATTGAAAAGGAACTCTTCCCTTCTACTTTCATCATATCTGCCATAAGTTCTACCATCCAAAAATGTATTTGAATGAGAGGTCTGGGAATCATTACTGAATTCTCCCTTCCCCACATCTTTTTTTTTTTATAATATATATTTTTATTGTTATTTATGTCTTTTACATTTTGCATTCCC
>PVIJ01017351.1:0-29663 GCA_004024925.1 Scalopus aquaticus
ACAAAAAAAAAAAAACCCAAAACCTGAAATCTATCTACTCTCACAAAAAAATTTTAGATTAAGTAGGCCAAACCATTCCTTATAGTATAATAAGCCATTTTTATTCTTCCTCTTTGTTATTTTCAAAAAGTAGAAAGTCACGGCATTGTCACGTATTACCCAAGACTCATATTCCTGGAGTTCTCAATTCAAAGATTAAGCCTGACAAATTACTGAGGATAGTTCTATTACCATATGAAGTAGAAACACCATGAAAATTCATTCCGTTTAGCCACTCTGAAATTACAGTAATCTTGACACATTTTTTATTTAGGAAGATACACATTATTTCAGGATCTAGGCTAAAAGTTTTACACATATTTTCATAATACATTATCTTAATTTTTGAAGTTTGGTAACACTGTAATGCTAAACTTTGTCTCTCTCGCTAATCTAGAATCTGATATGATTTCCAAAATGTTTTGAGGTAACAATCTAAAAAGTTCTATGTTCTCTAAGTGGAAGAAAGAATCAATTTTATTCTGAACCTCGAATATTACTCCCATTCAATGGTTATTGAATTCCATTCTTCCCAAAGAAACTACCCTCCTTATTTTGTTCTCGTTCTGTAATAGTAACCCCATTTTGTTTCCATCCCAACTTTCAAGTGTCCATTGACACTTGCGTTTCAAGAGACCCCATGATAACCAACCCCCTTTAACACTACTTTTCCAGGGCACCCTAGCCTCTTTCAGGTGGATTGCTTTGAGAAGTCCTCCTTGTAATCTTGAGAATAAAAGGCCACCTTTGATACCTCACCTGCAGATTCTACAGGGAACCCAGGAACAGGTTTACTTGTTACCTGCATTACAGCACAGAGAGGCAGTTAGCTGGCGCACTGGAACATGGGACGCATGAAGGCATCCACATGCTTCGTGCTTGATGTGAGGATGGAGTCACCCCCACAATTAATTTGAGCTCATTCAGTGCAGAAGACCCAACTTACCTGGATGCATCTCAAAACTAGTTGTCCAGCCTTTCACCCCACCTTGAACCCTCAAGGTTGCATTACTCTGGCAACTCTATAAAAAAATATGATACAAAGAGGAGGCCTAATTTTTAGGTCACCACATATTAACTATAAGAAATCCAGTAGGCAGGGGTGGTTCAGGAGAATAGGAAACGTGGTGACTAATGAGACAGCTAACCCCATCTATATAGGATCAGAGAGGAAGAGGGCATTAAGATGTGGTTTGGAGGCATGGTTTTGAACCAGCAGATGTAAAACCTTCTCCATGTAAGGTACCTTGCCAAGAACGGAAGTTACCTAAGCATAGTATTTGCAGCTATTGTTCTGCTCTCTTACTAGCTCAACTACAAGCACGACCTTCATAGTTTAAAAAGCTTTCATAGTTATTATCTTGTTTGAGTCATATTACAATCTGATAAGGTAGGTAGAATGGCCCTATTTAATTGAAGGCCAGGAAACGTGAGTAGAAATTGCTAAGATCCTCCAGAAAGAAGTATAAGTGGGCTTTGCATTTGGGGTTTCACTGATCCCAAGTCAGATGCTCATTCCCCTTTCCACATTAGAGTACCATGAACCAGCACCAACAGGAGTCAGGGGCAGATGCAGAGAGCAGTGCTGATCCAGTGCATCTGAGAAGAGAGCACCCTCAGCTGAGCCTCCATTCCAAACTTGGATCCTTCACCAGATCAAACAAGTCTCTGCAAAATAAAAACTGCTTGGTGTACTTCAGTTGATCTGCCTGTTCTGCTCCCCACTCTTGTTTCTGGTGAATCCTCTCACCACCCCACACCTCTGGCCTATACTCCAGCTTGTATGTGTAAATAAATAAATCTTTAAAAAAATAATAAAATAAGAACTGTTTGACTTCCTCTGATGGGATAAGAGCCTTCTGGGAATACCTACTGTGAGTTGAGGGAATACAGTAACCTTGGTCCCAGCTCTCACGGAGCTCCTGTCTGACTGGAGACAACAAAGTGTAAACAAATAACACTGGTCATCAAATTTTTACAAAAGTCATGTTACTGAAATAAAATTAGTCATTTCCTATAAATTTGTATGTGCTCAACACAAATATGACAGTCAAATTCTAATTTTGGCACTAGATTTTTTTGTAATCTGCAATAAATTGATGTTTACATCACAAAATGCATGCCAATCATAACAGGCCTATGGGCAATACCTGTAAAAAAATCAAGTCATAAACTACTTCTTAGATTTCTTCGCTTGTCTCTTGTATAGCTGTTCAGGAGCATCTCTGGGGAGTGTCCAGCAGTAGTCAGCCAGCGTTGTAGTGGACCATTTTCCCTGGTATCTTTGTTCCATTGATGCGATATCTTGATGAAAATGTTGGCCATGTTCATCACTAACCATACCACGGTTTTCAGGGAAGACATCCAGATGGGAATGAAGGAAGTGGATCTTTAGAGATATATTGCAGCCAAGTTTCTGATACTGTATCAGCATGTCTTCTACCAGTTCCTTGCAGTTTTCTGCCCCAGCATTCCCAAGAAAATTTGTAGACACTAGGTGAAAAGCATTACATGCTTGTTTCGCATCACCCTGAAGAAAATTGTTGAACCGGTCATCTCAATGCAGATGGACTGTTTGAGTAGACTATTCTCAACTTCTTTTGCTTCGTTATTATGCTGGAAAGAGGAGGAACCAAGCAGAAGTACAGTCTTTTATGTGGCTGCTTGGCTCTCTCC
This sequence comes from Scalopus aquaticus, assembly GCA_004024925.1. NCBI lineage: Eukaryota > Metazoa > Chordata > Mammalia > Eulipotyphla > Talpidae > Scalopus > Scalopus aquaticus. The sequence goes on from PVIJ01017351.1 coordinate 2,716, forward strand.
ACACCAATGAGGACCACAAACGGCATTGATGGTCTTTTGCCATTGAACCACTGTGAAAGCTGTGTTGTACATGTAGCACAGCATATATGCGGGGCCCAAGGCTTGTCTTGGTCACCAACCTTGCATCTGAAGTAAATAGGATAAGCCTTCTTCAACTGAGAAGTGATACTTCTCTTCTGGTTGGCAAATGTCACTTCCCCACAAAGAGAGCAGAAATTGTCCACACTATTAATGCACTTTCGAGGCATTACTGTTCTGTATTGTGCCTAAATAGATAAAATAGGAACAGTTCTATGGAACAGTCTCGCACAAAGTCTGAAATATTTTCAAGGCTCAACCTTTCCAACAGGGCTTTCTACAGTGCACTGCTGACGTCAGCTTATTTCAGCAGCCACCTGGAAGTAATATTGCATTGCATCAGAAAATGATGCAATCAGTTCTGGATGGGTGTGCATGATGGAATTATGCAATGTGATGCAATATGACATCATTCTAGGCTGATTTAGGTTGTTGTTGCAGTCCTACGGGATAAATTTACAAGGTGAAACATATAAAATGAATTACATGAAATATTTTCAAAACAAGAGCTAATAAAATTTTTTCAGGGTTATATTCATGTTCAGCACACCAAGATACTACAGATTAGGGCCTTTTTAAGTTAGTGATGAGTTCACTGTTGACCAGCATAATTAAATGTCCTCTGGTAAAGGTTTTAGGGGAGAGAACATAGAGATGTGAAATATCAGGAAATAGTAAAAAGCACAGCCTACCACTAATCATGAGCCCTCCATTAGTGGTAGGATTCAGATTAAATTACAACTAGATTTTACTTATTTTTTATTAATGAGACATTGTGTTTTTCAATTATTTTTTCTCTTCCACTTTAGCCCACCCATTTTAAAGCCTTGAGCATTAATTTGATTTCCTGCCAATAATTTGAAGATAATGATTTGTGTCTTGGTTCTGTTGGCATGGCTCGTCCTCTGATAATTTGGAGAGAAAATGATGTGTATCCTCCCCTCTTCTCAGACAGTGGCCTTAGGGATTTTCTTCATGGTCGGGGCAGGGTCTTAGCTTTTCTGACAGATTTAGAAAACAGGAAGAGAGAAATCCAGAACTGAACAAATCTGTCAAAGTAATTTTCTTTCAGGGTTTTTGCCAATTTTTGTAAACCCCCCCTTCTTTTACCCTCCTTCAAGAGGGAAAATATATTATCTTCCAGTTCCTAAAGGGGCGACGAAAAGTGTGAGTGAGCACAAATGCAGGTGTGCACAGCTGGAAGGTCACTTGCTGCACACCTCAGAGAAGGAAGCAGGAAGCTAAGATGGGAATGTGTGAGTAAATGTGAGGAACAGACAGAGAACGCAGACTGCAGGGACATCTGCCCATAACTGTCACCCCATCAATGTGCGTGCACAAGAGACACCAAGGAGAGGAGACCGACTTCACTCTTCAGTCTTCTGTAGGACTCTGACCTGCCTTGCCTCCCTTCCCTTCCCCCCCTCCCTCCACCTTTTATCTTCCCATTAGCTGAAAGCAGGGAAAGAATTAAAACTTTCTTTATTGCTAAATAATTAACAAACCGCTGGCATTCTGACAAGCTGGCATGCATTTTCTTAATCAGCACCAACCCAAGTAATTTTGTTTATAAGCTACTTAAGATAAATCCTGTCACTTAAATATTCTAGATGAGCTTGTGTACACTGTCCGTTTCCTTGAAGTAGCTTGAGTAATGATTACTCCCCCTTTGCTCCCTTCTAGCCCACAATTTGGTTCCTTTTCACACTCAGGGATTTCACTACTAACCCTAAGGGTGGCAATAACAAAGTCTACAGTAGTTCCACTGTCATTAGAAAAAAATGAGGAGGTTTATGAGGCCTTCTTAACATATAATTGCTCTTCTAAGATCCCAGAAACTCAATAGACAATAGTGATAATGATATTACTCTTGATAAGGCCACCAATGACCTCTTGATTGCTAAAGTCAATGACTCCGTGGAGTGTTTGTCTTGAAAGAGACAGCAACAACTGACACTAGTCACTTATTCCCTCTGCCTTGAATCTCTGCCCCCCCCTGTATGCCCCAATTTAGGTCGCAGTTTATCACTCTCTCCTGTTCCTCTCCCACCTTTGTGCCTTCTCCTTATCAGTCTCTTTCTTCTGTCTCTCTGGCACATGGGCATGTCCCGGGCTTCTGGGTGGAATCCTTCGCCTGTCCAAGCTAACGACCACTTGTCCTTAATACTAGCCTGATGAACCTCTCCATAGTGTGCGACTTCCCAGCTTTTGAGCAGCCTCTGTGTTAGTGTGATTCTCTTTTTCTTTCTCATTGCTCCATCCCCACCTGACAAAGGTCTACTCTACCTTGAGAACTCCACCTGGCATCCTCACCACCAGTTAGGATCAAGCACTGATTTGATGCCAAAGGTTTTTTGTTTTGTTTTTAAGTATTTGTTTATTCCATAGGAGAATTGGGGGGAAAGCCAGAGATGCAGGGGGTGAGAGGATTCACCAGAGACAGAGTGGGGAGCAGAACAGGCGAGACAGGAGAGGTCTGTTGTGTCATGTGGGTCAGCTCACTGGCCGAGGATTAAACTCAGGCTGCAGAGGTGACAGTGCTGAGATGTAACCCCTCGGCCACCAGAGAAGCCCTGTTGCCAAAGGTTTGGCCTCCTCGAGATCTACCAGGTCACGGACTCTGTTCCTCCAGTTAACCATACTATTCCTTTCAGCACTTAGCAAGTAACCAGTAAAGAACTTAACGTCATGAAACAGACTAAAAAGTCATATTCAAATGATAGAGTGTAAAAACAAACCCAGCAATTTTTCATGAAACCTTTACATCTAAAACAAAGAAGCTTTATGATATATTTACCATTACATTATGAACTGTCTGGTATACTTAACTATTACAATGTATTAGCCCTCAAACAAAATTAAGAAGCCTTAAGTAATTGCTCACACCCAAGACAAACATGTCTGCTCTATATAAAGTAACACTTAAACATGAGTGGTAACTGAATTCGAAATAAAAATCCCAACCTTGGTTAGACTTATGGATTACACACATAACCTTGTAGGCATCTATACATATACATACACGCAAACGCACATTTACATTATCACTCACAGTTTCTATTATTGTCTTAGCTTTCAGTATACTAATTGTTAATAATCTCACATGAATTATATAGATGGTGACAGTCTTTTTCCAAAAAAATAATCATTTTATAAAAGCATATAAGCCAGAGGGGACTGCAAGAATATCCATGAGAATCATTACGCCTGTAATTTGGATTACATTTCCTTCAGTTCTCCAGTGTAAACAAATCTTCTCCCAAATAGCCCTATTAGTAAATGAAAACTTTACTACATCGATAAATTTGCCACAAAATTTGCTGACCAAAAATGTTTTTAATGTACAGAACTTCATTGCACAAGACATTTATTTCATGTCTTTTGTCAAGGTTCACATACAATGGAAGCCTTTAAAAAGCTTAACAGGTCTGCTTTCCAATGACATTTTTTAAGTTTTATTTTAAAAAAAATCAATATAAATATAGGATCACTTAGTTGATTGCTTTTCTTTGAAAAACATAAATCAAGCTCCTGAAGTTCTAGAAAATGAAGACATTTTTAAATTCTGCTTCTAAAACTGTGCTTTACAATGAGTCTTTAAATGATTTTATTTATTAAGGTGAGGGTGACTTACAAGAGGGTGACCTTGAGCCTTCTTAGCTTACTTAAAGGCAGATGAGAGCACCACTACATTGAGACTATAAAGTCAAAGTATCACCCTGTAAAGATTATAACACATGGGTTGCATTTCATCTGGGACTTGGTAGACAGCAAGATACATTATACATCTTTATAGAACGAGAGGGAGGGAGGTTGAGAGGGAGGGAGGGAGCTGGCTAGCTTGCTTGCTGGCTACTGGTCCCCACCAGCAGCAGGGTGGGAGTACTCTGGAGTGAGAGTACTTGTAATCAAAATTGCTTTGATTTTCCCACTAATCATGTGACCTTTGGAGACAATGACACAATATACCCAAGGTTCAGTGTCTTTATAGCTACAAAAAAGGAACAACCAGACTACCTAGGTCTTAGGGTTGCTGTAATATTCAAATAGATAATGCATATAAAGAGTTTAGCATAGCACCTAACCAGTCAAGATCTTACCACTGTCATTGCATTAATTCATTAGTAAGTGGGAGGGGCTGGGAAAGGTGGGGGGCATAGGAGGTTGGGAGAGGTGCCCAAGGAATTCTGGGAAAGTAAAATTCCTCCATAAGAGTTTTTAAAATTAATTTTTGGCTTTATTCACATGATGATTTAAAGTTAACAAGAGAACGTGATGCTCACTTATATTCCCATGTAAAAGACATATAACACAACCATGGAGAGGTGACTTAGTGATTTAATAGCAGATATTCTTGTTAAGCAACGGTCAAATGATGCCATACCATGATGTTTTGAGTAAGTGAATAAGGAAAGCAATGGGGAAAGTGAGATGTCTCATGATATATGAATACCTGAGAATACTGAACCCACTAGCAAAACACAAATGTATTGTGTACAATGCTAGCTTCAATAAAACATCAACAGCAAAGACGCTGAATTTACAGTCTAATTACAATTTTATTGACTTTTTAGTTTTGCAATGTTTGAAACATTACTCTGTTTTAACAACAATATAATATTATAAGAAAGGTTCAATTAGTTTCATAGTTTACACATTTATAACTAAAATAACATAATTTAAATCTTTATTGAAAAAGGTCCTTTTAGTTTCAACTCAAGAAACACCAATTTTAGGGAATACATTGATCAGTTTGTGAATTATTCAATAAAAAAGCAAAGAATTGGGAAAACTAAATGAGATAATGCATGAGAAACACTCTATATGGTACCTACTAGATTGCTGGAAAAGTCATGAAACATTTTTGCAGATGGCACTAAAAGATACATCATAACATTTCCAACAACCCAGTATTTTTTTTTTGTTCTCAATAAAGGTTTGCCATTATCATTCTGATGATTTTTTTGTAATCATCAGTCATCACCATCTGCAGACGAAGCCTTATTCATCTCCCATTTTGAGAATGAAACCTGGTGGTATTTGTATCAAATAGCAACAGTGGCAATAAATGTTAATTTTACCTTTCTTATTTTAGATAGTTATTGTTTTCTGGTACATTAGCCACATAGCTATTTGCTATTTTCAGTAAGTTTAAACTGGTAAAAACCAACAAGTGAGTAACTGTATACTATCAGGCTTGTTTACAGAAGTCATAATCTTTGGAAGAAATATAAAATGTGTTACACCAGAGATTTATAGAATTTTCAAACCGAATGAAATGAAAACTTACAAAGGAAGATGTTATCAGATCTAAAATTAAAACAAGATTGAAATAAACCCATTAATACAGGAAATCACCAGTATTAGAATACTCCCAAAGTCTTCCTTACATTAGATCAAACCATTCTCTCAGTGCTCTCTGAAAACCTGGAAATGTCATTATTTTTAAACGTTCTCTAAAAATCAACAGAAAAAAGTAAATTGTAAACATCCTGTTTGCATGGATAGAAAATGAATAGCGGTTATCACTAACGTTTACTCTTCTATGAAGTGAATGTTTTGCAAAAATCTAGTCATTAAATCAAATCTGTGGCCATTGAAAGGGAGGTAATACTTGGTAATCAAGTTCATGATGGATTAACTTCTGTTCAGAGAACACCAGTGTTGGATATAAGCTTTGTACCAAAAGACACACATGCCTTAGCATATATTCTAACTGCTTGCAAAATTTCCTTGCAGAGAGGACATATTACATTTCTTTTGCATTTTCTCTTGACATGAAAACAGAGTTAATGTTTTCATAAAATCTTGCAATGTGCTTTTCAAGATCCATACTGTGGCCTAGAATTCTCCAGATTGAGTGAAAGGATCCTCCAGAACTTACTTAAAGAATTTTCCAGATCAGTGACTTAAACTCCCTGTCTTAGGCACTTATTTAATCCATATACAGAAAGAACTGATAGTCACATATAAGTGAATATGGAGACTTGTGAATTTCTTGATTCACTGATGTCTTATAAAAAGGGGATACTTGCACTTCACCAATGGGGAAGGTGGAGGGTTGGCAGAAAATCTTCACTAAAGAGGGGTTCAGTTCATAAAGGTGACCCATGGTGAGTGGGGATATTGGAATAAGAAGTGGAATGTTAAGGGACTATGGTGACAGTTCATAGGTGAACTGGTGGTAGGTAACCTACCGGAAATACACAATAATGTAAAATATATAAAGAAAAAAAAAACTGGAAAGTTGCTGTTTTCAACTTGAGGAAAAAGTACTTGCTGATCTTAATTACCTGCCTCCTTCCTGACTCTCCCCTCCTTACAACTAAAACTCCAAGTACACTAAATGCTCCCTCTAATACTGTGTTTCTTCAAGTACCAGTATTTGCACATTGAATCTTTCTGCCTCATATAACCTTCTTCAGCAGAAAAACTACCACTTACCTTGTAAAGACCCTCAGGAAACATTTCTATGCACTAAAAGCTTCTATGTCCTTCTCCCCAAAAGATTAATCTGTGTTTGTTGGTGTTTATGCATCAAAAGCACACTGGTCACTCTTCAGTTATGTCCATGCTTACTTCAGAGTAGGTTGAACAATCAAATCTGTGATAATTTAGAAAGGGACTTTCTCCTCTGTACATTAATAACCTCATCCCTCTACACACTAATCAGAGCATGACCAACTTTGAATTATAATTATTTGCTTACTAGTTTTACTAATGGACATTTATTCCTGAAGTCTACAGGAATGTTTACTTATCTTTGCATCTAACAACCTGATAAATGCTCAACAAATATTTGCCAGATAAATATTTAAAATCACCTACGTTTAGCTATCTAAATTGTTGAAGATGTCTTCTATGCTTAGCCTAATTTCTTAAAATAAAGCTATAGTAACTCTCCTAACTATCCACAGACGGAAAAAAACAGTATTTTTCACTCTCACCCTAGATTATAGAAACACTTTCTATTCACTTCTCTATTAATTCTTAAAATATAACAATATATCTGCAAAATATTATTTTACAATAGAAGCATATCAGGTTTGTATTATTTCCAATCTGTGTGAGTCTGAATCCTATCTAAACACAAACACACACTCAGCTGTATTTGGGTCTCTCCAATTATTGCTATTCTGTAGCTGTGTGCTCTCCCTTGATCATGTTTCATAACCTGAATGATTTTTTCCTGTGCAGGTCCAATTTACTTAAAAATAACAACAACAAGAACCATTAATAAACTGAAAGGGCATTCTGGACCATGGCTTTAAGTGGCAGAGATTCCTAATTGCAGGTCTGTCATCAAGTCAGAGGCAGGATCACATGTCCTTGTTAGGGGAAGAACTCTGTCAGATAGGACCATCCTGAAACTATATAGCCCTATATTGCTGTGGCAATGCCCTGCTATGGAGACTAATTTTTGCACATAAAGTAGCAACATAAAATTCACTTCTTAAAAAGTGAATTTCTTCCCTGAGAAAATGTGTTACATGATAAGGACTTACTGATTTCTAAATTTAGTCCAATTTTTATAAGAAATTAAAAAAAAAACTGTGCAAAGGGAAATACAAAGTCAGAAAAATATATTCTTACATCGAACCCATAAAACTGTCTAGAATGAGACTGCCTAGAGTCTAATTCGGGGACCCTGAGGAGCTTTCATGCCTAATGACAGATTCTGGAGGAGCTGGAAGGAGGGCTGATATTCAAGAGAAATAATATTCTGGTAATTAATTTACCAGAAGGTGGAGGAAAGACAAGACCCCTAGGGCAAAACAAAAAACAAAAGACTGAAGCTCTAACACTGAAGGGAAAAATTAGCAATGAATATCCAAGGTCACTCCCAGGGATCTAACAGAAGCCCAGAGCCCTCTCAGGGAAATTCTCAATAGGCTAGAAACCAGAAATCTGAGTTCACGTCCTACTTAATAAGGCAACTTGACATACCCCCTGTTCCTATTAAAAAATAAATTAAAATTCCACAGAAATTCCTTAAAACACAAGTTGACAATTCCAAAGGGTTGGCTTCTGGTATAAAGGCCTCATTTTCTGAATTTTGAAGTTGTTGGACGACATCCCTAAAGTTTAATAGGTCTTTCAAAAATAACGCAGCACAAGAAAACAGAAGAAAAGGGAATACTTATTTAAAAACCTGAGACCTTTAAGTTTCAAAGAATGCTAAAACAAATGATCATACATTTTGATGGAGTTTAAGCTTTTCATGTAACATTTATAGCTTGTGAAATCATGCTCATGATAAATTCAAACCAATGACCAACCTAATTTCAATAATATACCAAGAGTTAGGAAAGATAAAAGTCTCCTTCACTTAATAAGTGCTATATGACTGAGCACTTTTAGATATCCCACACCTTCTCCTGTGAAACAGGAGAAACATTTAGTAACACTCAAAAGGACATATGCTTAAGCCAGAGTCCTGCAATGACAGTGTCTTGAACCTGCTGGGGTGCAGGCAAGAGGCATGGGGCGGCGAGAGGGTTCACCAGAGACAGAGCGGGTGGCAGAACAGGCAGATCAGAAATACGCTGCTGAGGGGAGCAGTGGGCAAGGCAGGAGAGGTCTGCCGCGCCAGGTGGGATTCTCCCTGGCCAGGCGTCGAACTCGCGTCTCCGACAACTCCACAGCCCAGCGCTTAACCGCTGCGCCACCGGGGAGGCCCCCCACCTCAAGTTTTTATCTCAAGCATTCCCTCCATCCTGAATTTTTTTTTAAATATTTATTTTTTATTTATACGTACAAGTTGGGGTACAGGCCAGAGGCGTGGGGCGGTGAGAGGGTTCACCAGAGACAGAGCGGGTAACAGAACAGGCAGATCAGAAATACACTGCTGAGGGGAGCAGCGGGCAAGGCAGGAGAGGTCTGTCGCGCCATGTGGGATTATCCCCGGCCGGGTGTCGAACTCGCGTTGCTGCTGCCAACAGCTCCACAGCGCAGCGCTTAACCGCTGCGCCACCGGGGAGGCCCCATCCTGAATGTCTTATCTCCAAAGCAAGGCAGCTCGCTGAGTAGCTTCTGTGATACAGGACCAGTACCTGGGTTCTGAGCACTGGCCACCTCATTAAGAAAGACCTCTGTGAGGCTTAAGCATACTCGAAGGACAGAGTCATTTCTTGTAGCCACAGGAACCACTTACAGCTGTCTCTTCATTCTAGATGTAGTCCTTGACGCTATTTATTCATCTAGGTAGGTCCGGATAAGCTCTTCTTTTCTGGATTCCTTTAATTCTAGTTAGTTTGAGTTTAATTGTTTTTTAATTGTTTTCTTGTGTGAGCAATTCTCCCCAGCTATGTGTTATTCCTTTCGGACAGTTCCCGGCCTTCTTTCCTAAAGCACCTCATAAAGAACTAGTCAAAATAAATATTCATGAATTCATTCATTACTGAAATCCTTAGTAGAGTCACTGGTGATTTTTTTTTTTAGAGAAAATGACTTATACTAGTTAATTAAAATTAACTTTTAGAGAATGTTTTGAAATGAGAAGGAATCCCCTCACAAACAAGCTATTTTTAAAGATTTTTTACAAACTAGTTGTAATATTTTATCTGATAGTTTACTGCACGAAATAGTATAAATCTTTCAGTTCTCAGAACATCCTATAAAAGTAAATTTTCTCCATTATGAGTATATTACCTGTATTATTTCACCTGTCATGTGCAACAAAATGCTTCACCAGAAAAATTTCCTGTGACTTCAGGATTGTTTATAAGAATTTCTCTGAATCATGATTACACTGCATTTGCAAAATAACACCAAATTAATTATTTTCTATGCTACAGCCATCAGCATACATTGGCATGTTTAAAGCAGTTAGCTTATTGTCCACCAAACCGCACATAAAATTCAGCATTAAGGTAATGAAAGACAGGTGAATAATATTTGTCAAATGTGAAACATTTAGTACCGTGGATTTAATTTGGTCAAAACACAAGCATAAGCAGATAAGTAAGCAAAGAGTTTAGCATTTTCTTCACTACCATCTCTTGAAGCACCTTTTTCCATATCAGTTCCTCAAATAACAATCAAGTCCCAGCTTATTGTAACCGAATAACTGATAGAAATATTTATTATTAGAAGGATCACAGTCACCTAAGGGCTTTTAAAAGCTTTCAAAAGAGCAAATAGTCCTCATATGTACAGATACATTTCTTCTCTGGAGACTTCATGTAAATTAATCCAGAGTAGCCAAAGTGGATCAAATTCCTACTAAGTATTTTTGTCACACTGAAGATTTTAATAGGCATCCCCATCTAGAAATTAATTTACTTCTTTTTCCTACAAATTGCTCAAAGATTCACAAAGCAATTCTTATCATCTCATTAATCTTATTTTATAATAGATGATAAAATGGTGCACTACACATGTTGCTTTATGATCACACAGCTGTTCCTTAAATGGTTGTTTTCTTAATTGTACTTAAGCTTTGCTTTCTTGAATCTAATAAAACTACACTTTTTAAGAGTTTTATCATTTAAGACATAAAGAAAAGGATGGAGGGGAGGGGAGACTGTCTGTGCCCACACAGGAAAATGAACCTCCTGGGTCTCCCTGGTGGCACAAGGGGTTAAGTCTCAGCCTACGAAGCTATCAGCAGCCACTGCAGCACGAGTTGATCCCCCCGCCAGGGAGCTGACCTACATGGCAGCAGATCTCTCCTGCCTTGCCTGCTGCCCCCCTCAGCAGTGTATTTCAGTCATTCTACCTGTTCTGCTCCCCACTCTGTCTCTGGTGAATCCCCTCACCACCCTAACACCTCTGGCCTACACCTCAGCTCTTGTATGCATAAATAAATCTTTTTTTTTTTTTTAAAGAAAAAGATAAAGAGAATGAACACACCCGATCTGAAGGGGATTTCAGCACTGACAGAGGCCTGGTTTCACCAGCTTCCAGGTTCTTTCCCAACCTCATCTACCACCATAGAAATAGTAGGGTTTGTTGTTCTTCACAGTGAACTAACCTAAAGGGGTATAAAAATACTTTGTGAGCAGCCTAAAAGCAACTGACAATTTATGCCAACAAAGCAGAAAAGAATGCTGATATTAAATTTCCTGCCTATGGACTTCCTAGGGGAGAAGGCCTGGTAAAACATGCTTGTTGCTGTTGATCTGTTTGCACAGCCATTCCCTCAATTAGCTCCTGGAGACACCAATGGTATAATTAAGTATCTAAAGATAACATCCCCCAAGAAACTCATTTTCAGCATCAGAACTAAGACTATAGCAGTACCTTGCCTGCGTTTCCTATTTTATTGTCCCCATCCACCCTCTGCTGGAGGTGCTAATGAACAGACAAATAGCCAAATGTCACAAAGTCCATAGGAGATTGAGAATCTGAAAGAAAAGGCTTTGATCCAACAGAAACCTGAATAATCTACAGTTTGGACATGATGCAGGCATATTAGCTTAAGAAAACAGCAAGAAGAAAAAAAAAGGTTCATTGATTTTTTAATTTTAAAATCTTTCAAAGACAACTTAAAGTATTGTGAATTATTCAAAGCTAGGAAAGACCTTGAAGGTCACTCTATGGCTGTGGAAACTAAGGAAGGCAGTGACGTGCTCAAGATCACCAGGTCTTGTGTTAGCTGCACAAGTTAGCTGCTGAGTGAGAGCTAGAACTCATATTTTTCTTATTTTCAGGCCAACATTTACCCCACACCTTACTGAAGTTTGATTTCAATATGCTGTCTCCTTCATGAAAGTTATGATGCATTTTAAGGCTGACTGGAATAGACACAGGCACACCGTAGTCAGATGGATGAAACCGTGTTTTTCTCTGGAAGCGAATGGATAGGTTTGGCACTGACTCACATGTTCATGCACTTCAGAAAGTCAGGAAAGGCAATTGAGGTCCTAAGCTCAGTATTTGGAGAACACATTTGGCTCTCTAACCAACTCTTCACATCAACATTTTTACACAGGGATGGGAAGACACATATTGTGGTTTTGTTAGTTTTACATCTGCCTTGCAGAGTTCAGCAGTGAGCAATTTTGCATTGCTTAGAGAGCTGTCTCCAGCTTGGTTCACACAAGAATCTGTAGCCTTTCCTGGGCAGTCAGTAAGCAAATCAGCCATGAAGACTTTTGTCTGGCAAATTCAAGTTACCAAATGCCAACAATACATGACTCTGTGCTAGTAGCTAGCATAAATGAATGCTATTTATTTAATTCTCTGTATATCTCTGAGTCTCTGAACTATTGTCAAATCACTCAGAGGCAGTATTATCATTTTGACGAAGACTGAAGACTACCAAGCAATGCTGACGTCAAAAGGCAACCTCTTTTTGAGAAGTCCAAGGACACCAATGGGGCAGATTCTACAGAAATGTCACTGAGCATCCCTCCTGCATAGAAAGGAAGGGGCTTTCTTATTTCATTTGTTGTCATGTCTTTGTTGCTTTATTTTTACAGAAAACCCAAGAATATAAAATAAACATAGCAAGGATTATCAATATTTCAGGAACAGGTTTTTCATCTATAAATATTTGTCAAGCCCCCTGAGAAATGGCCAAAGAATCTCCCTATTCACCTGGTTTCTCCAATACATGTGGGGAACAAAGTTTCAGCATTGTTTCAAAGAAAGGGCACTAGGAGAAACGGGTCAGTGCAAAACAGACACACACGCACTTGTGGTCAACATATTAATGCCCCAGGCTACCATCACTGCAATTAAACAACTGATTGTCCCATCTTGTCCTGATCCTTCAATATAATCCACCCAGCAAAACCTCCAAATTGGAACCAAGATAGCAAAGCACCATCTATCATTCAGATGCAGAAAGCTGAGTTTTTGGAAAAATTTTTGTAGCTTTGTAACAGTGATATCCACAGAAAGGAGAGGTTTGAGGTTCTCTGCCCCACCCAAGGAAAGGGTGGAGCTGAGGAGTGAGAAGCAAAAGAGGAGGAGAATGAGGAACACTAAAGAAGACTTGAGAAGGCACGAGGAGCAGAGACAAGACAATGTCATGCTTGCTTCTCTGCATTGGATTTGTACCAGGGTCTTGGGGGACATGGAAGGGGACATTTGAAAGAGACACAGATGTGGGTGAGAGACTGGTGAGAGTCTGACAGTGGCAGCCTTGACTTGGATTTGGATTTTGCTCTTTTCCTTCCAGACTTGTCTGGCCCCTTCTGCCTCTTGCCTATAGGTCTTCACCAAAAGGTGCCTTAAACTTGTGGCAAAATTTTGGGCCTCGGTGGCCCTGCTTTGGTCCAACCCTGTTTGGCTGGGCATTTACTCCTAAGGGGATGGGTAACTTGGGGTATTTCATGAGGAAACTATTTTAACTATATTCTGTTTCTTCTTTCTACACATTACACATTAGTTGTATTAAAGTTCTTTTCTATTGAAGGTCTTATGCACTAGAGGATGTTTGGTCTTGATGTGGTGGATGGCAGAATCCATTTAGAGTGTGTGGCTTTGGGAGGCCCAGTATGCGCCTCATTCATTTTTTTCTCCAGTGCATGCCTTGAGTAACCAGTTGCCATGATTTTTTTTTTTCATTGTCTTTTTTTACACCTCTCTCTCACTCCCTCAGGGACCATTCTGAATCTTGACTAGACTCTGGCCCAACCTATAGGTGACTTCACTTCCCTGGACCACATCTTTCCTAGAAAGATGAGGCCACATAAACTCAAAACTCAATTCCTTACTCTTCCACCAACACACCCACACCACAGGGATCCCTAACTCTAGAATTCCAGTTGAATTCTTTCTCCTGTTCAGGGTTGACTGCTAATATGTCCTCGACATCAAGTTCACCTCTCAGCACAAGTTAGCTTTCCCCTCAACTTCCTGTTTTCAGCTCCTTTTTTCATTCTTTCCTTGTGCACAGGCCATACTCTTCTTCCAAAATGGTCCTTTTTACTCCCCAAAACTTATCTGAATACACTTCTCAGATCTACTTGGCAGTCTTCCCTCTTTCCCCACACACTGCAACACACACACACACACACACACACACAAACACTCTCCTACCTCTCACACACACTGACAAACACACAAACCCCACAATTCAAACTTGCTGAGAAAACACACTCTCCTCCCCGGAAACTGCATACTGCATTCTCCTTAGCACACCCTGCTTCTCTGACCAGGCTTGCTCTTACGTCTCAGTCTCCTAATTTCCCACCTGCATCATTCTATTTCCTAGCTCCTTCACTCACCTTGTATGATTTTGTAACAGGGTGGTCCCAAGGAAAAAAAGAGTGTTCCAGGTTCCCTGCCCCACCCAAGGGAGGGTGGAGCTGAGCAGAAGAGATACGAAGTTGGAGGAGGAGAGGAGACTGGAGAAGGAAGGAAGCAGGATGGAGGCCAGAAGAGGCACAAGATGCAGAGACACATGTAAAGAAGCTGCACTGGCCTGGACTGATTGAAACAGATGTGGGTGAGAGACCCATGGGGAGCTTAACAATGGCAATGTTGATCTGGATTTTGATTTTGTTGTTTTCCTCCCAGAATTGTCTGGCTGTTTCTGACCCTTTTCTATGGGTCTCTGCTGAAAGGTGTTTTACACTTGTGGCAGGCTTTCGGGCCCTGCTTTGTGCCAATCCCATTTGGATGGACTTTTACCCACGGGGTGATGGTAATATTGGGTGCTTGATTTAAACTATATTCTCTGTCTTTTCTAATTGTATTAAAGTTTCTTTCCACTAAGGTCTTGTATGTTTTGTGCTGATGCGGCGGATGGCAGGATGGCAGAACCTATTTAGAATGGGCAGGTTTGGGGGTTCTGGAGTGCCCCTCTCCCTGCCCTGTAACAATTTCATCCACTGCCTCATGGTATTAACACTCAACTCCTACGTTAGGTGACTCCAACGTTAGGACCTACTAGCCTGGATTTAACCTCCATTTTCAGAAATCATATTCAAATGCTGTGCTGGGACAGATGACACTGTCATGTTCATGGGTATCTCACAGTCAAATTTACAAGGGAAATTTCCTCTGAATCTTCTCCTGTGCACTCTATCCCTGTCCCCTCACTGGAGTCAGAGTTAGCAATCCTTGAATCTTTAACATATAACAATGTATTTGGGACTTAATATGTGCTTAATGTGCTGAATCAATGAACTGATTAATTACTTCTAATATTATTATTTCCTATGAAATGAGTATTTGCATCTTGTAAACTAACAATGAGATAGTCAAAGTCATAGGATACAGGTTATAAACTCCTATTGCACACATCTTCTCAAAAGGAGAATAAAGATATCTCCACCTGGAAGCATGGTGGCCACTGTATTATAAACTTGTTCTAGAAACTAATGACATTTAGTGTCCAGACAACAGGACCTGTGAGACCATTTTAATTTCTGCCTAACACAAGGGGGAAATTCAACTTTTCTAGCAGGCAGAAACAGTGAGGCTAAATTTACTCCGGAACAACCTGGTTTGCAATTGAGAAGTTGACGCCATTAAGAAAACGTGTTTATACGTTTCTAAAGAAGGGATTAGCAGGGTTACTATTTTCTTAGCCTAATGAACTAGCTTTTCAGTTCCAGAATTACCCTGTAGTCCTTTCCAGCATCAGAATTCCTTAATTCTTCAGTTATTATTATACCTAAATAATTCCTCTACTCCGGTTTAATTCCTTAAGTCTCCTGGACTAACTTTGCCAATTTCCTTATTTATTAAGCCTTTATTGTTTTTAAGTAAAAGGTCCATTTACTTATCATTCAATCACATTTGAGGCCTTTCATCTCCACTGAGAATAGTCTGTGTACATAACAAAATTATTCAGAGTGTAATCAGGAATAGAAAAGAAGAGCAAATTTCCTGCGTCAGTCTCACATCCTGTCAAAATCAGGTCCCTCTGAGCTCTGTGGGGACATTGACCGAGATTCTAAATAGTATATGAATCTGGATAATTACAAATGTATGTTTTCGCTTTTTGCTCATACACAGGCCACACTAGGGGCTTGCCTCAAGTTGAATGGCTCCTTGTATTCAGTCCTTTTCCCAGTCCATGCTCTCATCTCATTAGAATTTCTGTATCCTCTGGTCTTGCAGAGTTCCCTTTACCTTCTTTTGTATCAGACAAAAGATGGTAATTTACGTCTAATTAACGGAACTGAGTCATAATGAGTTCTTTTCTCTTAGACAGCATTTGAATGTCCAAAATAACCAGGGAGATTGGGCTCTTTAGTCTCCCTCCAGCTTAAGGTTTTATAACACAATGCTCTTATTCAGGCCTCCTACTTTGCATACAGTCAGAGGGCTTGAGGTTATCCACATTGTGAAATTCTTTGGCTAGTTATGACCAGAGTGATTTAATGGCATGCAGGCAGATTTAATATTTTCTGCTAAGCAGCTCTGTTGAAACAGTCAAGAAGCTTACGATTGCATCCTTTTTATGTCTCTTCCTTCTACTTTGAAATATCTTTTGCCAGTTGATGAATTTGATAGCATTCTTTATGAGATCAATTTCCTTGCAAAAGATACAAAAGACAGGATGAAAGACAAGTTTGATGCAAAGCACAAAAAAGGCTGTGCATCTGTGTGAAGAGAAGCATGATAAAGCATAAAGCAGTTCTCACCACACCATGAGTAGGGACAAAGATGGAACGATGTAAACACAACAAGCCTGCCTGAAAAAAGCAAAAGCACATGTTCTAACAGAAACAGTAACGAGGTTAAAGCACTAAAAGCATCTTCTCAGTCTCTCACATGCCAGGGTATTTTAAAATGCCCTCTATACATGCTGGCATGCCAACACAAACAAACCACAGGATTGAATGCCACTGGCATCAAGTCCTGCAAGACACCCTTTTGACACATTGGCCTTCTACTCCTGGGGCTGTCTGCATCCAAGCTTCCGATTACACTGGGTTAAGTAGAAAAAAGCAATCCTCCTCTCTCTAGCTCAAATATTTCAATATCCAAATATATATTCCTTTGATAAAATGCTGCCAGAAATGGCAAAAAAATGTGGCAAGAACACAACTGTCAACATCTGCTGAAATATATACTCTCTTCTGCTGCAATCTTAAAAATATAGAAAACAAAACAAAAAATAATGCTAACCAAACTTCCATCATGGGAGCCCTGGGACAGGGCCATTCCAGCTATTTTACACAGAAGGACAGGCAAACACTGGTGAGAGACTGGTCTCTGTGGTGAGAAACACTGGTCAGAGTTTTATTGTTTGTGTCTACATCCATTTTTCTCCCTCTCAAAGAGGGTAGGATGTACAATTTACAAACAAAAGTTCCTCAATAGATATACTTGATTTGTCATAACAGAAAGATGGTTCTTTGATCACTAGGCTGCTGGGTAAAAATATTAAATCAGACAGTAAGTCAGAGAAAATTAAATATTACCTTGATTAACTAGGCTTTCTGGGTGAGAAGCAACTAATTTATAATACTAAAACGATAAAAATCGGTTAAAGAAAAAGAGACAGTTCCCACATTAAAGTATGTAATTTTTTTTCTTCTGGAGATAGGGGGATAGACTGTTAATCAAAAAATGAACTATGTTTTTGAGCAGATAAACAAAAAACTACTGAGTAGATAAATAAAAATATAGGCACTTTTAAATAACTATCCTTGCATGTGACTGATGTAGGGTAAGTGAAAAAAGATGGTCAGGCTTTTTTGCCCCTGCCACCATTAGAAGTAATAATGGGCACCTGAAGAAGGGTGTGGCATGGAGTAGCATGGTGGAATGCGTATGCGTGAGTGGCCACACCTGGGCCTGGAGGGATGCTATATAGGTGTGGTGTCATAAGCACACGGGGCACACACAGAGATCACAAGGAAGAAGAGTACAGCAGAAGCAGCAGCAGGGAGACACACCCTCCCTCCCCCCCCAAGACGAAAACAGAGAGCCCAGAGAAAGGGAACATTTGCCTGTGGCTAAGAGGCCTGCTGGCCCCCTGGCTCCCCAGCCCCGCTGGACTACCCTGTACCTGGCTGCCTCACGAGTAAGATAATTAAAAGCCTGCCAAAGCCACCAAGAGTTCCAGAACTCGCCCTTACCTGTCTGCCTGAATCATGGGAACCTGCATTGGTTCCAGGCTGGCACTACAATGAAAATCTAGTATCGAAATAAGACGTATGTAAGAGGTACTGTGCATGTGAATGCATTCGATTGACACTTAATTCATAAATATGGCACCTGAACCACAGTTTTTCCTAAGTTGAAAATCATGGCGATGTCTCCTGGTAGCTCAGAGAAGCCTTCCTAACCTAGAGTATTGTGAATTAACAGCATAGGGAACCTCACAGTCCAGCCTTCCACCTCTTGCCAATTTGAAGGCACATTGGCCTGGGGGTGATGTGGGAGGAAAGGTCTTGGGTATAGGCCTGCCCTAGAGAGTGGAGGTTAGTAGTGCCAGCAGCTCCCCTAGTGATGGGCAAGTGTGATATGCAGCTGTGGGTGTTCCGTGGCGCCACCTCCCCTGAAGTTAAGTGTTTCTAAACTGGGGGTTGTCTGTACGTACCAAAGATAACCATGACACAAAACAGTGTGCATGAAAAGCACGTGGAAGCAGATATTATGTGCCACAAGGGAAAGCACAAATTCTAAGCTGGGTGTCAGGTAAAACTGGATATTCAAAGAGAAAGCAAAGCTGACTTGAACAAATCAATGCATAGATCATTATACTTAAGCATAATTTACAAAATATGGATAAAAGATTTTAGGACCTCAAATTAAGGAGTCAGAAAAACAATGAAAGTCCTTGCAGATAAATAAGTACCACTGACAGATCAAATAATATTCAGTCACAACTTAGAAAGGATAACCAACTGAACACATTTCTTCACAATATAACACTGTAATCTTCACTTTATTACTATAGTCAACAGCATTTCCAGGATGAAAAGAAATTTTTAATGGTTATTATGTCTCTCTATATAAAGGAGTATCTAGGTTTTCACAATCTCTCTTTCTCCAAAAAGTTGCATATATATTGATAATCTGCAAATTTTAAATGCCATTAGATTATTTAAATAATTTAAAACAATTTCAACTGCAATTCTGGTCAAGTGTAATAATCTTTTCTAAGGCAACTAGTTATACCTACTATGTCCATTTCCTAATTGGTTATATCTATAACTTTTATTAAAGATCAGAGGAAGTAAGGTTAGCTGAAATTATAATTAACACTCTTACCAAGCGTTTATTCAAACAGATACACAGGCACAGATATTTACTGGACATATATTATCCTGGGAGGTACTTGAAGAGTGTCAGGAACACAGGAGGAAACAAGACAGTTTATCCCTGTCCTAACAGACCTCTCTACATTTCAAGTCCACGTTTGACAAATAGAGAATCTTCAATACCCACTGTAAACTTTTAGAAACTTTGATTATATACATTCAGTAAATCTTTGAGGTTTCAGTGATGAGAAACTAATGTGCAGCTGACATGCTTCAAAAAATTATCGTATGCCAGAACTATAAGGGTCTTGGAGATCAACTAGTATGGCTGCCCCTTTCCTTTTAATATAAGTACTAATTATAAACAATGTATAATTTCTACTTTATAAACAGCACTGCACAGAAACTTAGAACTTTGCAGACTCCCTCCCAAATATTAGTAGTTGCACTTTTAGAATCTGTTGAGTAAGATAATGCATAATGAAAGAACTCTTTTGATTCAGTAAGCTTTAAATATATATACATTACATTAATCATAATACCTAAATTGATTTGAGGAACAGTAGCAAAAATGTGGTATTGGTTGACATATGAATTTGTGTATTAGGCAATAATTCCGAGGCCCCTTAAAGGAATTAATCTAAAATCTCCTTCATGTCACCACTGAAGTACAAAAGGAGGCCAGAAATAACTGAACTATCTCCCCAAGGTCATTGCTCTGGGGGCAATATGTCTGACTTGACAATACTGAGTTCTACTATCTTCTCCCAAGCAGTATCTAAAAACATCAACTTATATGTACTCACAAGACTGCTCCCAAAGAGTACGATTCTTGTTCACTTATAAAATTCAAAAGTAAACCCTGCATACATTTATTAGAGTATTCTACTGCATTTCAGCAGACTCTTAGAAATGCAATAAAAGCTTTCTCCTTCCAAATCTTATGGTAGATAAGAATTTAATGAAAGCTAAAATACAACTTCAGTATAAAAACAAATTTTCTTTTATTATACTGTGAACTATTGTCTCTAGCATGGCCTAAAAACACCCGGAAGCCAGTATTATGTTTCTAATGTAACATGTATCTTTCTGGTTTGAGAAAGAAAAAAAACAGAAAGAGAGAGACCTTTTATTTCTTTTCACTTTGCCTACAACTAGAACACCAAGATAAGAGATTAAGCCTTAAATTTCTATATTCAATAGTTGTAGAATCACAAGAGAACTGAAAAAGCACTTGTCTCTACAAGCTAATACCCAATGTTAGTCCTCTGGGCAGTTTACATTGATTTTGCATTTAATTGCATAGGCTGACTTTCCCATATTTTCCAGGACAAAGTTGTAAAAAATGAAAGGATCTGGTTATACTCTGACATGAAACCAAAGAACAAAGTCAAGTTAGAAGTACTGGTTTCTGTAATATTTATATGATTGCCATTTTTTTCCCTACTAGGAATTGACACTAGGGGTCATAAATCAAACTGAGATCAGAGATGATAAAATTGTACTTTCTTCCCTTTCCTTCATTTCCCCCCATATTTTTCTTAAGTTACTTTGAGAAATAGGAAGAACATGAAAGATGTCCCCTGATGCTTAAATGCCATCTTTTCACCTACTCTGTAACTAATTGTGTTTAATTACCTTTAGTTCAGTTAGCCAGCAGACTTTGTCCTTCAGTCTGTCTGGCAGGCAAATATTTCACAATTCTTTCAATACATTTTTGGAAAGTGGCAAAAAAAAAAAATCATTAATTTCTCTTACCATCAAAGAAGATAAAACAGTATTTTGATGGGAATGAAGCAATTAATGTTAACTCAAATCATTTTTCAAAGTATAAGTTTCTTGAAGCTTCACAGAAAAAGATACTTTAAAGACAACCTACTGATCCGCACTTGAAGGAGCTGCCATTGGAAAATTAATAACAAAATAGTGATGATTTTCGGACACCCTCAAAGGGATTATGAAGACGTGACAGTGACATTAATAAAAAACTTTGTTTCCAAAGAAAAACATAGATTTATTATTTTCATTTGATTAACTTAGTTGTTTTAATCACACTCTTTAAACAGGCCCTTCTGTTAGTAGTTTGCTTAGGCTGCCCAAACAAAGTACCCTAGACCGGGTGGTTTGAAAAATAGAAATATATTTTCTCACAATTTTGGAGACCAGAAATCTGAAATCAAAGTCTCGGCAGGGTGGTTTCGTCTGAGGCCATCTCCTGGGCTTGTAATGGCTGTTTTTTCTTCCTGGCTCTTCACATGCTCTTCCCGCCAGATTTGTCCTAATCTTTTTTTATAAGAGCTCAGGTCCTATATTGGATCAGAGCCACCCTGAAGATCTCATTTTGATTTAATTACCTCTGTCAAGACCCCATCTCCAAAAAATGGTCATTTTTGAGGTTCCGTGGTTTAAAACTTTGACCCATGAATTTTGGGGATTCAGCCCTTCAAACCCTCATCAACCAGACATTAGTCCATCATTTCTGAGTGGCTCTACAATATTTAATTTTCTCAGCCCAAAATCTTTCTTAATTTTCAAGGCCAAGGAAAGAAGGCTGTGGGGAAATCAGGGAAATTACTGACCATGATACCAAACTAACAACAGTGAGTGCTAGGAGTGGTCCCATTTTAGCCTTTTGCCATTGAAGGAATGATTATTTTGAGTATCAATGTGAAATGACAGTTATGGGATGAAACAAAAATCAGAGGGATAGTTGGACATGTAAGTGTTGGTCTCTATAGCTGGAAAACCCAATGTAATTAAACTGTATTCAATCCAGTTATCAAAATTCCTTCTTCCACCTTATTTCAAGAACTAGGAATAAAATAGTAAGAGGAAAAAAAAACTAAAAGTGTAAAAATGTCACAAAAACTAAGCAGTTGAAATTACTAATATACAATAGGATTTTGTTAGAGAACTTGTCTTTGACAAAACCACAGGAAGCAAAATCCATAATTCAGGGGTAGTATAAAATTCACATTTCCAGTATTTATTTCTAATTTTATTTACATTCTAAAGAATGAGTAAAATTATAGGAGGCAAACAGAATCACAGAAACCTTCACATCTATCCCTTCTTTTCAAAAGTGAAGATGTGTTTTATTAAAAAGAAATTTTCTTGAGACAAACAAATGGTGTCAACATTCAACCCTACACCTAAGGAAATCAAATACTTCCCTAAAGAAGTGCTTGAGAATTAAAACCTCTGACACAGATCAAAAACAAAGCCCAACTAGAAGTTGCTAAGTGGAGTTTCTTGCCTCTGAGCCCCATCTTAATGGAAAGAGTTTCCATGAAGAAAGTGATAAGGTGGGAGCACCTGAGTTTTTAGACTCCAATGAAGAGATGATATACAGTTTCAAAGGTTTCTTCTTACCCTTTCCACCATTCTAATTCCATCTGGAGGCTACTATGGCCACTATGTTGTTAGCTTTGTCTGGTGTGATTATGATAAATTATGTCTTTATCTTTTCATGTCTAAGCAAAGTAAAAAATAAAACAAAACATTGGGTTGGTCTCAACAACAATAAAACTCTTGACCATAAAGTTCAGATAAAACATTGTGAAAAACACTACTACTGCCAGCCGTTGCATGATTAATATGATTTCCTTGACATATTTCATCCCTTTATACTGACAAACCACAACTAAAAACCCAGTAATAATTTGCATATGTCTTTATCACCAAGAGAACCATGACTAACCTCCCAAAGTAAATCTCAATCTCACTTTTTTTTTTAAAAAAAGCAAAGAACATACACTTTTAAGAAATATCACAGTTCCCAGACCCATGAGGCATTTCGAGAGGGACAGATAAGAGGAAATGTGAAAGGCTACACGCACAGACCACCCTCCAGGCCAACTGGCCACACTCCCACAGCCAATGTCTGAGCAAATCTAAATTATCCTTGGGCCTGATAAAAAACTCTTAAGCGCAAATGTGCAAAGAGGCACATGAAGCTCTTCATCATATTTATGAGAAAATACATTTTTCTACATTTTTAAAATATTTCTTTTTCAAAATAAAACCCTCAGTGAGCCTGGGGAAAGTCACAACTGCTTTCGAGTTCAGTTTCCTCAACTATAAAAAGAAGAAGTTTTAAATAGATGATTTCTATGGTCTCTGCCAGCTCTAAATACTACATTTCTAAGACTTAACGTTTTTCACAAATGAGAGTGGGTATTTATAGTTGGTCAGGCCAATTAAAAATAAAAATCTATCAAGTTTGGGAAAATAACCTTTAAAGAATTTATAACATGTAATTACATTTTTTTTTCAATAATTCTAGATCATTGCTGCTTCAATAAGGTGTTTCAAATCATATATTTTAGTGCTTAGAGACTATTCTAAGCTTTAAAATCAGACTTCATACCCTGTCAATTACCTAGAGACCCAGGTTTTTCCATCCTGTAAATGGTCTGGCCAGATTTCAGGGACCAAGGCTTTTTCATCTTTATATACTCCAAACCCAATAAAGGTTAGGACAGCACTCAGACATCCAATAAATGCTTGCTTAATGAATGGACAAATTAGAAGTGACTGCACTGCTGTGTGTTAAGCATGAGGGATTAAAAACGGAATTTGACCATGGGTTTGCACTGCTCAGGAAGCACCCAGAAAAGGGAACATAGGCACATAAAAAAGAATTAATTACAAGGTACTGTGATTAAGTTCCAAAATGAAGAGTAAATGCAAGGTATAACAACAACACAAGAGATTGAATGAATTGGTATGAGGCAGAAGAGGTAATTATTGTGAATAATTGGGTGCATTCCAATGTCAGAAAATACTTGGGAATTATACATTTTATAAAAGTCTGATTTCGTTTACAGTTTATTATGAGAGTGGTTCACACATATTTTTATTCCTTCAAGGGTCTGGATCCAAGTGAGAACCCAGTAACATGATGTGCTATTCCCTCTGTACTACTGGATCTGTAAAAGTACAAGTTACAGATTATAAATTTTGCATACATAAAAACATATTTAACTTGGAATAACTCCATATGATTAGAATGACCTGAGCTTGTGGCAGAGAAAAAGCCCTCTTGGACAAGTATTTGGGTAAAACTTATGAACAATGGTTTTACACAAGACAAAATTCCAATAGTAAGTACTATTAGATCCTTACTAATAATCAAAGATACAGTAATTCTTCACCTGATCTTGTTGATAAATTCTTGGAAACCAAATTCTTGGAAACCGAACTTAGGCAAAACCACATAATGAAACCAGGTCCTCAAATAACACACTCATTCAACTTCTACTGGGATTGTTTATAATATAATAAAATGTCACTGAAGGAAAACTAAGTTAGTTGAATGTCTGATGTATGTTAATTAAACCAACCCTGAGATGTTATTTTATAGCTGCTAAGGAAGCAAGAATTTTTTCTAAATATAAACACACAAAGGTAAGGTAACTATTATAGAAAATACTATTAATTAGCAATATTTTTGGAAAGCAATATGAAAATACACAACAAAAGCAATAAAGTAGTTCCAAGTAATTCCACTCCTATTAATATATGCTCTAAAAACAGCCCATAAGAAACAAAAAGATATAAGCATTGCATTATTCATCTGGCATTATTTGTAATAATAAAAAAGTACAACACAATTTAAAATGATCAAATCAGAGAAGAATTCTCAATTAAAATCTATCAACATGAATAATATGTACTCAATAATTATGATCATAAAAGCACCCAGAATAATGTTACGGGGAACTATACAAACTATGAAATGCCACATGCACTTTGTAAATAAGAATTAAAGAGCATAAATCAACATTTGCTCTTGTAGTAGCAACGCTTAAAATAAACGATAAGTTAAGACACACTCCCTGCTCAAGAAAGACCATATGCAAAATAAAAAATCTGCCAATGTAATAGAAATATGCAAATTTATAGCATTAGATAATTCTCTTCATGAACACAAGTTATCTTTCAATGTCTAGCACACATGTGCCTCTTTCAGCTGACAATTTTCACAGCAGAAATTAGTATTTCTTCAACACCCCCACTGCTGAAGCAATGACCCTAGACCCTCCTCAGGATCTCCCTGAAAGCAAAATCTATGTGTACCTGTCCTGACTTCTTAGGTGGAGAGTCACTCACCTTCATTCACATCTATACCTGAGTCTACAATGAATAGGTTATTTGTGGTTTCTGAATAGTTATCTGAAACAAAGCTAGAAAAAAAGAGTCCAAAGAGGGATGGATAATAGTCTAGGTTCCCCTCAATATCTATGGGTTATAATATTCAGAACACAATAAAGTTATGCTGTTTCTTTTAAAAAGTTGAATTCCATAAACCCACAGAGGTGGCATCTTGTATTTCTGAATCATACACAGGGTTGCAAACCAATATTACCTTAATAAAAAAATTATTAAAAAGTAAAGAAAAAGTTGAATCAACAATAAATGGTCAGTCTCCAACTTTATCAATAAAAAGACGATGGTGAACTAAAAAACACTAATGGCTCTGCAAATGCATTCATATCTATTCTGCAATTCTCTCAATATCTAAAAGACACCGCAGTGCAATTAAAATATGTTAAGGCAAATTTACTATAAATAACCACTGAAATAAAAGATAAAGATAACTTTTGCAATTTCCCTATATGCCCATAAAGTTTTTTAAAAATTTATGAAAATGGTTTTCTGTTAATATACTTTTATTCCAAAAAGAACATATTCAGAAGATCACAATGGAATCGTGCAAACAGACTAAGTCTAAATTTGCATATCCTCTGCTCCAAAAATTTCATTTGCAGGAAATTTATCCTAAGGAAATAATCATGGGTATGATAAAGATTAAGCTACAAGGATGCTTAATCCAAAATTGCATAATAGCAAAAAGTTGGGGGGGGGTCTAGTGTATAAAAGGTCTTCTATCAGCAAGAGGGGGAGGACTGGGGCTCAGAACAGGGGAGAGGAGAACACAGGGGACTGTGGTGACGGTTCATGGGTGAATTGGTGGTGGGAAACCTACGGGGAATAAGCAGTGATGTAAAAGACATAAATAAAAATAACCAAAAAAATAAAATAAAATAAAATAAAATAAAACTGATCTAGTCTGTCAAAAAAAAAAGTCTTCTATTAAATAAACTAACAGCACATTCATATTCTGTACTGTAACAAAAACATTCAAAACATCATGAAGAATACTTAATGACCCAGGAAAATATTCAAAATATACCATTGAGGAAAATTCCATAAATATACCATGGAATTCATTTTTTTGAAAAAAGTTGATTTTTATTATACATATTAGTCACCTTCTAAAAGTTGCAGCAAACACTGATTGGGCAAATAGCCCAATCAAGGAAACTACTGTTCCTTGAAGAAATACAGAGTCAGGATCCTTCAAGCCTCTGGTCACAACATTTTCACCTACCAGTCAATACAGAACCTTGCCTTATATGTGTGTCTGTTTAAAAACATCTTATTTAATACATATTGTTAATTCTTTGATATGTAACAGCCAGCCACCAGTACTATATCTCAAATCAGAGAGAAGTTACCTAACACATTCTCCAAAAGGCACACTGGTCTAGCATTTAGGAGCACTAGGTAGCATTTCAGCACTACACCTGTACTTCAACTTAAACAATGAAAACAGCAACACAATCAACAAATGTGAAAACATGGCACTAAGTAGACTGCAGAGGACACTCCTTTGGAGTGAGAGCTGAAACAAGAGGCAGGGTGTACTTTGTTCTGCCTCTGCTGGGAAGGCATGTGTCAGGT